>PVKA01006446.1:0-27001 GCA_004027165.1 Ctenomys sociabilis
GTGTGTGTGTGTGTGTGTGTGGTGCAGGGGATCAAACTCAGGACTTTGTTCTTGCTAGGTGGGTGCTTATTCTACTGAGCTATCTCCCCAGCCCCTATTGGAAATTTCAATACCTACACTGTTACTGATTTCTAATGTAGTTCATTTGTGGAGATACATGTCAAATAAAGCCTGTGAAGGGTAAGACAAGTGTCATGTGTCTTAACAGTGCAGCAGTGAACAATCCAAACACATTAACTGAGACTGTGGTGAAGAAATATCAGAGGCCATGGAGGGTTAGTAACCAGGAGTGGGATCCAAAAATGGGTGATGAGGTGCATACAAAAAATATTTAATATATCGTGCTGCATCCTTCTCAAAATAGAGATAATTTGGGTGAATTGACCAAGGCACAATTCTCCTCCCCTTCCTTCTTCTGGAATTAACTGAACACGCAGGCCACAGTCTGTGCCTTCCATCTCGTGAAGAAGCTTGGATTCCCTTTTCTAGCCATCCAAGTTGTTCTCATTCTTTAAGTCTCAATTTAAATTTCATGTCCTGAGTGCTGAATTCACTCTCTCTTCCTCTACACGTCTTTGCCATCAGGCCCTCATGCTCCTCCGCATTTTGTTTTGGTTTCGGCTTGTACATCTCTGTTCTCCAACCCCTCACACAGACACTTGCCTTTGTCTGTCCAGGGCACCTGAGCATCACTTGAAACTAGGGAGTGTTTGCTGCTACTTATTCCATACAGACTAATCAGGATGCAGACCAAAGTATTAAAAGGTAAATTTTAAGGTCTCTGTATATGCATTCACTGGTATAGTGCGAAGCTTTCGATCCTGTCACAATTTCTCTTCCTCTTTTGTATTCTTGGGATAAAAGCAATTGCTTTGCGTTGCATCATGGGACCATCAGGAGTATCACACAAAGGGTATGAAAATGTGTCATGAGCTGTGGGCAACCTGATGTTTAATCTTGTTTTTTACTGTTTTTAATTTTTGTTCCTATTAAGACATATATGAAGTACATAATAATTCTGTTCATTATATGGAATTGCTGCAGGGACCTGATATGTCTTAATTCATTGTCCTTCATTCCTCTCCCTCCCTATGTTCCTCCCTGATCCCCTTGCCACTTGCAAAAAATCTGTCTCCCTGGTTTTATATAATGAACTGTGATTTGATCACATCACTCAACAGTTTCTGCTTATAAATACATAAGCTTTTCTTTATTTCCATGTTATTTTCTTGAAACCAGCTCCAAATTTCTTTGAAAATTGCCCCATGGAAAAGTGAAGTCTAGTTCTGACCCCCTCTACCCTCACATCTCTCTCCTCCTTTGGAATTTTGACCAGCCTTGTGACATTCACATAGCTGACACCGTGACTAATAAGGCCACAAACTTCCAATAGGCTTCTGGAATGTTGTGCTCACAATGCTTTCACCCATATTCTGACTACCATGCTGCAGAAAGCCCTGGCATGTGGAGAAAACGCTTGGTGATCTTATGGTGGGCAGGTGCGGCCAGACCTGTCTTTCAGCCAGCCCGCCCAAGAATGAGGCGTGTGTGAGGTTGTGGTTCTAGCCCACGTAACCCAGTCATCTCAGCCATGGGTCAAGCTGATGTGAAACAGAGAAGACCCACCCCTATGCTGGCCTTTCTGAATTAATTTCTGGCCCCACAGAACACATGAACATAATGGGTTTTTTGTTTTATGCCACAAAGTCATGGGGTGGTTTATGACATGAAATAAACAACGGGAGCCACTTCTCACATATACTACATGCCTCATTTATTCAAAAGAGGCTAGATAACACTGAAAATAGTAATCCCAGTAATTTGAAAGAACATTTTTAAATTCCTCACTCAACCTGCCTGCCCATTCTTGGGCCAGCAAGAAGGCTCCCATCATCCTTGTAACGCAGGGAACTAAGCCAGTGTACACTGCCCATCCTGGGGTAGCAGGCAAATCTATTTCTGGAGGACCTTGTACCAGCCATTGCTTGGCCCAGAAATGACACCTGTCTCTGAAGCTCATCACTCTTTGGTCAGAGCTAAGGCACAAGGTTCCTCTCACCTGAAAGATTCAGAGCGTTAGTCCTGTCATGTCCTCCGGAAGAAGAGAGCCAGACATGTTTGACGTGTAGCACCAATAGCTGTTGAGAGAGTTCTTTCAAAGACAATCTCTGCCTGGGCTTCTTTTACCTCAACCTCTTTCTCCAACTTCCTTCCTGTGTCACCTTGTTAGCTCATCCTCCTGAAGGCTGGGACTTTTTTATTGCCATCACTTCACCATGTGTGAACTACTTTTACATCTTCTTCCTGCAGCCCCCTGCAGTACATTATCTGCATACAAAGCAGTGGCTGTGGTGGTTTCCACGACAACCAAGACTAGTGCTTTTGCTAAACTCCTAATCACAGTGGTCCCCCCTCTTCTCCTATGTCTGCCTTTTTTTTTATCAGAACCAAAATCAGGTTCATATAGAGGGTTCATCATCCTTTTTCACCTCAAATAAAAAGTGAGGCCTGGACTCACATCTCTGGCTCAAAGTAATTACTTCTATGAATTATCAATTGAAAATATCTATAAAGAATAAAAGGAGTAATGGAAAGTAAAAGAAAAATAAGAAGAAAAAAGAATTTTCAAAAATGAGGAGTCAGAAGAAGATATCAAAAGAAAAACAAAAGTAGTAGCTAGCATGTTTTGGGGTTCGTTTTTTGAGGCAGGGTCTTGCCTTACAGTTGAAGCTAGCCTTAATCTTGCAAAACTGCCTCAGCCTCCTGAGTATAGGGAATACAGGCAAGTGACACCATGCCTGGCACAAAGCTTTGACTCAGTGTTAAATCTGATTCCCAACACTTGGAATATTTTGGAAGTTCAGAACAATTACATATAAAATAAATAACTATAATGCTTCTACATAATCAGGTAGTTGAAAGGATAATACACTATTTTAAATTTTCAGACTTGTAGTGATCCTCCTGTCTCAGCCTCCCCAGCCCTGGGATCATAAGCATATGCCACCATGCCTGGTTTCGAGGCCAGCACAGCACACCTGGGGATCTGGGGCAGGACTGGCATATGGTACCAGGGATCAAAGTTGGGTCCTTGCACTTGCCAGGCAGGCACTTAGACTGTTGAGCTATCTTCCCTGTCCTGTAAGGATAATATTAACTACCCCAATTAATTAACAAGTAAATATGCCTTAAATACAAAGTGCCATTCAATTTCACAGTCAGAATTACATTCATCTTAAGTGAAAGCAAGAATTATGGCTGTTGTGAAAGAGTCTCTAACGACTTTTGAAGGTCAATGAAAGGTTTCAGGAATTCCAGTCCACAAAATGGCTCCACTGCGCTGTTTCACTTGTAGCTCCAAGGTGGCCAACAGGAGCATAATCAACACGTGAGGGCGTGATCCTGCCAGCTCAACAGCTCGAGGGAAGCGTAGGCCAAGGCAAGGAACCTACTCCGGGATGAGGACTGCGCTTCCGCAGCGCCAGAGAGCTCTGTCCCTATCCTAAGATGTTAGCAAAATCTGACTAACTCTACTTACCAGTTTTTTTAAACACACTATCTAGAATTCAGGGGTTTCATTTGTTTACATTAAAACTATTTTAATGACAGAGGTAGAGTTTAAAAATTAAGAAATTCGCTAGATAACGTCTACCAAAAACTTTTTTTTTTTTTTTTTTTTTTTTTTTTGCTATAGGTATAAAGTAAGGTTTTAATTTTAGAATACAATGTAGAATGATTAGGTAAAGCTAAGTAACATATCCTTCATCTCAAAGATCTAACGTTTTGGGTTTTTTTCTGAGAATGTTCGAAATCTACCTTCAGCGACGCTGCAGAGCACAGTGACCAGCTGTTGGCTGTAGCAGTCTTCTGTCGGCCGTCTGCAGTGCTTTCAATGAGTCTTTTTGCCCAATTCCTAAATGAAGACACTTCTCACGGTTCTGGTTTTTGGATTTTTTGTGAAACAGGGTCTCACCAAGGATGGCTTTTGGGGCACAGTGATCCTCCTCTTGCCTCCTGACTGTAGGATCATAGGCACATGTTGCTGTGCCTGGCTCCCCCAGTTAAAAGTCTATTTGCACCCATCAAATGCCTTCAAGCAGCCGTGCCTCCAGGGTTACCCGCAGGACTGGCCTTTGAGTCCTGGCCTCCCACACAAGCTCACGCCTATTTTTTGACTGCTTGCTAACAACAATACTAATAACAAAATAACAAGAGTTTTATGTGGGCTATTCCATTGATCCATTCAAGAAGTTGCGTTTTGGTACTAAATTTATGTGTGTTTTAGAGATGAAGAAATTGAGGGTTATGTTTATAGCTAGATGTCCCCCAGCAGCCTCACATTGTCATTAGCAGGGCTGGTGGAAGGTGACTGAATTATGGGGCCTTTGAGCAGACTTGCTGTGGGGAAGTAAGACCTGGTCAGCAGAGAGGGGCCACTGGGGTGTGGCCTGAAAGGTGCATCTTGCCCCTGCCCCCAGCTTCTCTCTTCTTCCTGGCCACCATGTGAGCAGCGTTCTTCCTCCAAGGCTCTTCGGCCAGGCAGCTTCCACCTGAGTTTCCCAAACATAGACTACAATTTCACAAACAAAAATAAAACTCTCCTTTAATTATGGGTGTTGGGTATCTTACCTCTGCAATACAACAGTTAGAGACTAAGGAACATTACATAATTTATCCAAACACTTGGGAAGGAAGCAGCGAAGCCCAGTATGTGTTTCATTTCAGACTCTTGTGTCTTTGCCCCATGCTTTGCTTTTATTTCTCTTACAATTTGTGATACACCATCAGCATTTCAAAATCAAGACATCTAAATTCAAAAATCTAACACCACCATCTTTTTCTCTCTTCACTATTTCTGTCAATGTTGTTTATGTTTTGTTCATCATCCAAACCTTACGCTTGGAACTACTGTGCACTTCAGCTGCTCTTCATTCCTTTCTCAGTCCACCCCAACACATTAAATTCTGGAGATGAATTCTTCCCAATATCTTTGGTATTACTGTGCCTGTTGCTGTAGCCTCATGCTTTATTCCAACAAAAACCTCCAAGCAGCTAACTCTGCCCCACACCTTTCCTCCTGCTCTCAAACTGATCCTCCACAAAACTCAGGTCCACCATTCTAGGCCATGAACTAGAAGTAGGATATAAGGTGTGAATCCACACCCCTCAGTGTGATGTCACAAGCATTTGCTTGACTCCCCTGCCCCATCAATTCATTTTATACTACTCCTTTGTAAGAAATCCAGCTGGATGGGGCATAACTGTAATCCTAGCTCTCTGAGAAGGGATAAAATGATTGCAAGTTCAAGCCCAGCCTGGACAGCTTAGCAGCTTAGTGAGAACTTGTGTCAAATTCAAAACTGAAAAGGGGATCAGGGTACTGGAGACATAGCACAAGTAAAGAGAGAATGAAAGAAAGAAATCCAACAGAGTCATCACTGTTCCTCCCCTTTTCTTTTTCTGTATTTTTAGGGAGGGGTCTACAGGGTAGGGTGTTCATGGTCTCATTACTAGATTAGACTAATAGTGATTCTCCTGTTTACAGCCTCCCAAATGCTGGGGCTACAGGCATCTCAACTATCATCTCAGTGTACCCTGGAGGTGCTTCTTGAACAGTGCTTCTAGTCTGTCTCTTTTCATGTCTCTCCATGAAAATCTGATAGTACCCTTCCTCTATTTAATGAGATCCTATCTGTTAAGCCTCAGTCAAATGCTACTACTACCTTTGCCATAAAGCCTGTCTTGGTCTTCCTAGTAAGAAAATGCCTGTCTTTCCTCTGATCCCTTAACTCTATTTATACTACTGTGAATGTGTTTTTCTGGTACCAGCTTATGTCCTGCTTTTATGTAGTTGTCTCATTTTCTACTCCAATTCTGCAATCACCAAGTATGAAAACGACTTATTTTATGTATCTTTGTGTTTCTCAGCATACCTAAGAATATTTTGCACACGTACATAAACAAATGTTATTTATATGCGTGAGAATGAGGAACTTACACATAGAAGTATCTTCAGAAAGATACCCTATAAATCATAGAAATGAACAATTTATAAAGCTCGAACCCAGATTACTACATCTTATAAGCTGTGCCATATATCTCAGCATATATTAGTCATCAGTAACTATGTTCAATTATTTACCTCCAAAAAGTTATAACTCCTGCAGAAAAGAACTTTGTTTTGGCAAGCTTGCCTTAATTAAAGAGTATTTGCTGGCTGTCTTACAGTCAACATTGGAGAGAAAGAGAAGCATTCATTTCCAAGTTTTTTTTTCATTACTTAATATAACTATGCTTCATGCCAAAAGGAAAAATATATATATATATTTTGTGTCAAATGGTAAATTGAATTACTTGGCTTATAATGGTGTTGAGAACCAAACTTCAACAAATTTCAACACAACAACACAGCATTTGAGGCATGTGATGTTAAAAATAAAGGCTTCTGTATGTTTTCATTCAGTCTTCTATTCTGAGAAAACTAGCACGTTCAATGTAAAGCTGAAAAAATCTACATAGCATCTTGAAAAGCAAAACAAAAGCATCTTATATCTTTTTCTGATGTATTATATATATATATATATATATTAAACATTATACAGTTTTGCTTATTTTTTTTTACAAATTTTTATTTCAAATAAAAATTGTAAAGCCACTGTCCTATTGAGGAGACCTGTGTTGGGAATCTTCACCCCACACTTGGTGGGACAGCAGAGAAGATGGGAATTCATACCAAGCTGTAGATGATGAGTAAATTTCATGAAGCCTCTGGACCTTTCCGCCTGTACCCCCAGCAGATGATGAATTCTGTATATACATGGGACCTCTGCAAGAAAACATTTTATTTGACAAAATTCTACCTAGGATTCTCAACAACTGATGTAATGTTCCCTAATGTCACAGATCTTTAATGATTTGAAAGCAACGATGACATCTCTCTTCTACAAAAAGTGTTCTGAGATAGGAGCTAGCCTCCTTTTAGTCCAGCATTAAAAGGTACACAATTTCAAAAGACTTAAACATGATCTGGAACCTCAAAATTCAACCCTTCTTTCAAGTGTTTCATCTGAATTTTTGCATTCTCCTTGCCTTCTGTGCAACACTAATCCTTGCTTTCACCCACTCTATATGGACAAATCTACAGCGGTATCCACAGAGGGTATATCCCAAGACCTCAGAAAACATGTAAAGCTTCAAACAACATTGAGCCCTTCATATGCTGTCTCATTCCTATGTGTACAGCTTTATGATGAAATTTACTTGGTACTGTAAGTGATTAATAATAAAGTAGAATGATTATAACATGGATTTGCTCTCTTTCACAGAATATCTTTTTGTGTTACCATTATGACAATGTAAATAACATGATGCCACAGTTGATCACAGATAATGTAAAATTCAGGAAGCAAAACCACAGATAAGGGGGCTATTATGCTATGATCTGCTCCTGACACAGGAAACCACGAGAGCACTTAGTATCCAAACTCCAGACATCTGTCAAACCCCACTAATGTGAGTTCTAGCTTTCTGTTCTCTAGACCTTTCATTCTTGTGAACTGGCTCATCTTTGTTTCTTTGCTTTGAAGCACATTCTGGTCTTGTGCCTAACTGTGACCTGCCCACCCTCCTTTTGTATCAGACATTTACCAAGAGCAGACAGCAAAGAATTAATTAGTATATTTTATGAGCATTTTTGCTTCCCCTGCTTTCTCAGTAGTACTCTGTGAGTACTTCCCTATCTTATAATGGCCACCAACCAAAAACTCAAAAATAGTGGTATCTATCATGCAAGGTCCTGAGTGCAATCCCTGATACAAAAAAAAAAAAAAAAAAAAGATGGTAGCCATTGTATGGTACAGGGATTTGAAAGCCAGTTTGAAGACTGAATGTTTCTTCCGCTTGGAGCAAAATGATCCAAAAGTTGAGGAAGAAGAGGGACTTGATGAAGAAGGTGAGAATCAAATGTACACTAGAACAAAGAGGTGGAAAATAGAGGTCAAAGTGTAGATGGGGTCTAAAAGGTGGTGGGATAGGATGGATCAAGATTGGTTATAAGAAAAGTCTTTCAAGAGGATAAAAACCTACTGCTTAAATTCAAAGGTCACTACCAGCCATCCAACCCATCTCCAGGGCACTGGCGAGGCTATCCATGTATCTTTCCTGAGTAGTATTTAAATAATTGTGTTTCTTTAAACCCTTGTTTATAATCATGCAATTAGTATGTTTCTCTCTGCACCTCAGACTGCAGTTCTATGAGAATCATGCCCGCTGGTGCTCACTATGTTCAGGCACCTTGAAAGAGCATCTGGCATGTGGTAGGAACACAGTATAAGTGTCCAGTAAATAAATGAAGGGAAAAAATAAGTTATGTTCATGCAGAATTTGGATTAGAAACAAAAGATAAGTAATAAGTTATATCTGTACACTTAACTACTAGGATCATTGATGTATAGTTTATCATGGCAGTTTTGGGTTTTCTGCACCTAGATATTCTGTTAAATTTCATAATCCTTTATTAACTAAGCTGCCTAGATGTTGTAAAAAATAAATTTGAAGTTGATAGAAGCATTCTGACCACCTGGAGGCCACAAGCATGGGGGTCAATAAAAGACAGCTACGCCATTGGATTTCTGGCAAGAATAACTGTACACATGGTGTCCAAGCAGGAACAGCTCTAAGATCGTGTAGCCAAATGTTACATAATAAGCTGAGGTCATTTACCCTGGCTGTTTCTGACTGTCACCCCTGAATTCTGTTCCAAAGCTCATTTTAGGACTATGATGGATTTTTTCATGTGTGTGTGTGTGTGTGTGTGTGTGTGTGTGTGTGTGTGTGTTTTGATTGAGTTTAAATATTCAAAGGAATAGAACACAGAAAAAGCTGATCTCACTCCAAATTTCGTTATTTGAAGCACTTAATCAAGTGATTATGTGCAAATTGCTTCTTTGGATGGGATTAATTTTAGAAGGTGTTGATTGGTATTTGAACCTGTTGTGGAAAACTAAGTGTGCCTCTGACTTTGAGATCCACTGAATGAGAACCTTACACTTCTGGTTGATAAAGGGCTAGAAGCTGACCTTGGTCTCTGGGAATATCAGAATTAACTTGGAGAGGAAAGAACTTGAAAACAATCACTTTGTTCTCCTGGCATCAGAGCCATTGTTACATTAGCCATTCTCTATAACCACCATTCCATTTTTTTTTTTTTTTTTTTTTTTTTTTTTTTTTTTTTTTTTTTTTTTTTTTTTTTTTTGGCTGAGCCAGGGATTGAACGCAAGCCCTTGCACTTGCCAGGGAAGTGCTTATTCTACTGAGCTATCTCCCTAGCCCTGTAATTTCCTTTTTAATGATTGCTGTTTTGTTTCTTTTTGCTTGGGTTTGAGATGGAGAGAAAAATAAATGGGAATATTTCACTTTACTGCATCAATCCCAGTGCCCCACACCTTTGCCTCAACCTTCTCCCTATTCATTCTATACATACAACGCAACACTGTAATTTAGACAGATAAAGCATAGGGAAGGTGCATACAGAAGCCTTCCTAGGAGAGGTGGGGGCTGGGGCCTCTTGAAAGCTTGCAGTTTCTTCAGGGAGGACACAAGAGAAAGGCATCAAGGTTCCTCCCACTGCTCCGCTAAACATCACCACCTTGTAAACATGAGTATTCTTCAAAAGCCAGTCACCGGTCCTCTGCCTCCTTAGACTCTCCCTTGCACACTACGATTTGAGACCATGGTTTTAATTTCTTTCTGCTTCTTTTGTAGTTGACTTGATTTTAAAATGGTAAAAGAAAACAGTTTACCCTCAGCCCAATATTATCAAATAAAATTGACACTTTATTGGTTATTTTTCCATTTTCAAAAGCCTCAAACAGGTTCAGGTAAGCAAACGACTCCAGCCACATTTGGTGTGCCTGTCTCCAGCGCGGCTGAGCCTCCGTCAGATGTAGTGTTTGAATCAGGCATACTTTACTGAAGAACATGACTATCACTGACTCCATTCGAGACTTTTAGCTTTCTTGGTATTTGTTTAGGCCTAAAGACAAAGTTTCTACCTCAAGACATAATTGTTCCTACCCGTTTTTAATTCATAAATGGTTATCCAGGATTATATAGTGCTGACAGATGCCACAACATTTTTCATTAATGTTTACTCTTTCTTATTTAAAACTGAGGTACACAAATGAGGGTAAATAATCTGCATGTGTGGATAATTGCATATAACATAGAAATTATATAGTATTTAAAGAAAAATGTTGGGGAGATAGCTCAGCAGTCTGCTGCATCTGCTTAGGCAAGCTTAGGTAGCCACTGGGAACTGCAGGACCATCCCCAGCGCCACATGCTGTGCCAGCCCACCGTCAGACCAAATAAATAAATAAAATATAAATAAATAAATATATAAGTACATGGCGCATTTCTATCTAAATGTAGCATATCATAACAGTGTAGACATTGCTTAATATAGAACAATATATATTAGTTAGTATAATGCATACATCATATAGTATTAATGCGTTACATCACATATACCCAAATGTACATACTGATACTTCCTGATCAGAAGAGTATGGCCACAGGTTTTTTTTAGCACAGTGTCAATGGTCCTGACTTCCCTTTGGGATCCCTCCTAGCCCTTAGCTTTACCCATATCACTCAGGAACATTTCATCAGCTGGCCTGTGAATGCAACAAGCAGTTCAAGCCTAAATCCATCTAAGCAACACAGTCTCCTTGCAACAAGGATTCCAATAGAGATGACTGCATGAGTTAAACCAGTCCTACCAGAGAGACTTTGAGCATTTTTTTCTGGGACTGAAAGACAAAGATTTTCACCATTTTCTAAAGTTCAGATTCTGTAACCATTATATGACAACAGGAAATAAAGAAGGAAGACAAGAGTAGAAAGACAGGGAGACTCTGATGTGGAGGTGCTGCACAATCCTTTGAGTCAGTTTGTCCTGAATCCATGTTCAGTTAGGAGTAAATCAGCTATCAAAGCCAACATGTTCACTGTATTTCATTGAGTTTTCCATGATTTGGAACAGAAAATATTAACTATAACATGAAGCATCAAGAGGTCATTTTGATCTATTTGTTTTAATTTTTTATAATAAAGGCATGTTACTAAGTACAGTTCTATAAATATAATTATCAATGTGTTCTAACCATTTTTGGTTAGCTGTATTCTCTCCACCAGAAGTGATAATTTATGTATCCCTGTGATATTTCCCTAAGTAATCTCTTCTAAAAATGAGTCTAAGCACCTGCTTAGGCAGAAAGCAGCACCCAGGATTAAATCCCCATCGTGCCAGGCTCTCTCCGTCCCCAGGGCGCCCTGAGATGGTGATTGAGACTGGGTGTGGTGGTGCTCAGCTGTAAGGCCAGCACTTGGGACATTGAAAACAGGAGAATCACTACGAGTCCGGTCTAAATAGTGAGACACTGTAGAATCTGTAGACCCTGTCCTAAATACAGAAAAGGAAAAAAATAAAAAAGTAAAAATTATTCTAAAGAAAGAAAGCAGTTTAATCATGAATAGGGACATTACAGTACTTTACCTATCATAGAAATTGGGTATTTTCTCTCCCTTACAATAGTTTTATTTAGAAATTCGTCATCTACAGGTAGCAAGAAATAAATGTTACTGAGATGCATGTGTGCATCTTATTGAGATGCATATATCTTTGGTGGCAGCACTGGAGATTTAACCAGGCCTTCGCACAGGCAAGCTGTGTGCTCCACACTGAGCTATGTCCGCAGCCCAAGATGTATATTTGTGGCATCATTAACATCCCTCAAAATACAACAGACTGCATTCAACTGCCATGAAGAATGGTTAAGAAAACCCTATTGCCTATACCAACAGATAATTCATTGGTTAATTAATCACACTACTCAGAACATTTTTAGGTTCCCAGTTTAATTTCCAGTTGGTTACAATTATCAGTGTTAGTATTCTCACTGATCGAGCAGTTCAACTCTAAAGGCACAAACATTTTGACCTACGATTCCCACCTTCTTTCTCCAGTGTGTCTGAGAACATTTTAGTGACATGTCATCAGCCAGTTTGTCTATTTTCTCCTACTTTCAGGATGACAACTTTAATAAGGCAATTTCTCCTCCTACCTTCATCTGCTCTCTGTACAGTAATATTTTCTTGTGATTATTTCTGCACTCCTACTGATTCCATTAAAAAGTAAGCAGACTTTCTCTGACTCAAGTTTCTGGTTCCTATTTTGTTTTTCCTGGCAAATATAGTTCCCTTATTGTATATAACACCTACAGTAATTGCTGTTGCTTCAAAAAATCTATAAGTTCTTTTCTGAATGTTATTAAGACATGCAGAAGGAAAAAGATTTCACAAAATAGAGATATTACTTTTATTTATATTTCAGCATTCTCAGAGGAAAAAAATGTGGAAAGCCTTTCACCCTGGTGTCTCATTAATTCTGACAACATCCCTAGAGGCAGGAAAACGACTAGAGCCATTATTCTTGTTACAGTGGAAAAAACAATGAAAAACTCAGAGAGGTTAGATATCTTGTTGAAGGTGACACACAGTTATTAGGAGCTCAGAAGAGAAAAAAAATATAGACACACAAACCTCAAGTTTCTGAGTCCTGGGGAGTTCAGCCTTTGTAACTATGCTTAGAAGTGTTGATTTGCAAAGTCTGCTTTATTTTTAATTGCTGCTGGCAGCTAATGCAGTGACCCAAAAAGACGTGCGATAACTCAAACCTTAGAAAATCCCAGACAATTCCAGATCAACTCTGTATGTCTAGAGAACCATATTCTTAAGCAAATATTCAACCATAAAGTCTGAAAGATGAAGAGGATGGCAATGACTAAATGCTTCTGGTCCTGGTGTATATCATTCAGAGGTGGGAAACCTAAGCCTCACTTTTCCTTTAGTGCCTTTATAATTAGGGCTCTGGATGCAAAACAGGAGTCACCATAAGATGTATGTACACAAAGTTTGTAAGGTAGAAGTCAAGAGGACCCCATCTTCAAATTCCAGTTAGTGGCTACTATGAAATATATTTAACAAAATTTAACATGCTAAATGTGTAGAGGCAATTAGTCTGGCTATAGAAATCCAGCCCTGCACTGAGGTGCCCAGGTGTTGGCAGCTAAATGTTTTTTCTTGCTTATGGAGAATCAAGGATGCAACTGAGGAGAGCAGGAATTTAAGACATGCATCAAACTGGAATAAAATTATAGGGCCAGCCAAATGGCTCAGCAGATTAAAGTGCCTGCAAGCAGGTGCAGGGGCCAGGGGTTCAGTCCCCACCCCCCAGGGAGCCCTGAGACAATGGATGAGACTGGGTGTGGTGGTGCGCGCCTGCAATCCAGCATACAGGAGGCTGTAAACAGGAAGATCACTACATGTCCTATCTAGTACTGAGACCCTGAACACCTTGTAGGCACTTCCCTAAAATACAAAAAAAAAAAAAAAAAAAAAAAGTAATAATAACATTATATTCTACCTTTGCTCTTTATTCACTGTGTAATAATTTGCAATGTAAACACTTGGGACAGGTTAATTATTCTTTAAAATAAGAAAAATATTATTTACTTTGAAAGATTATCATGAGCATTAGAGTAAACCTACACTGAGATAACAAGCACAGTATCTTGTGTCAGAAGCCTTCTCATCTCCATATGTGAAGGGTACTCAATAAGCGCTATGAACTTGGGTTAAATTTAGAGGTAACTCTAGGGAAATGTTAAGATATGACCCAATATCCTTGACTATGAGTGAATAACCTCAACAGTTAAGAATGTTAAAGAGAGATCATGTTCACATACAGCTCTCTGGAATCTGCCCACCTTGTAACTGAGTTTGTATATAAAAATAATAGAATAACTTAGCATCTGGTCAAAAGGGCCCTACATTTATTTTTTCCTCTAGTAAATGGAAGGCTCTCAATAGATTGTACATATCACATTCAGCATCATAGCCATAGTCATCAGAAAAATGTATTTCACTTTTCTTTGAGTATTGCTCTCTTCTGCCCAATGCTCTAAATTTCTGTTCACTATCTGAAGAGGTTTTTTTTTTTTTTTTAACACTTTAAAATTACAAGTTATGTTCAGGCAACTAAATTAGTTGAATGACAATGGAGTGCCCATCTCTGACAGGTGTAGACAAAGGAAGGGGTATAGAAAGGAAGAATCATGAGGTGTGTGTATGGACAGTACAGTTGGGATAGATAGTGCCAAACTTCTACATAATTCTATGAGAGGCAAGATTTGCACTAATGGTGGTTGGGCAGGATATTATGTTGGCTTCTAGTACTATGGACAACCACTAGGAAAATAACAAGGTAGAAAGCATTAATTATTGAATCTTTGATGTAATTCAGATATAAAAAATAAGATACGCAAACAGCTACACTCTCTTAATTTACTGATAAGAGATATATGGTATAATAGTGTCTGTAAGCATAATATCATGTATGCAGCTTCTATGATACCAAAACATTATGAAAGCAGTTTGCAGTGTATTAATTTATCAAATGCATCTTGTCAAGGTATCTTAAAACTGTTTCATTGATATTTGTACTTCAACAAAACAAAAATAAAAAAAAGATAAGTTATTCATCTAACTTTCCATCTCCTGCCATGTTCTCAGTCTTAGAGCTTATTTTTATCAAAGCATGTCCACACTAGTTAAGAATATAAATAATATGGTTTTTTTTGTAAACAGCAACAAAATAGCTTGGAACATATAGTGAAAATAAGAAATATAGAATTAGAAAGTACCTCAAAGAACAAGAGGAAAAAATATATCCATACATACAGTATTTGTGGAGACTATGAATGTAAAGTCAACAGAAACTGTAGGAGTGACATTCCATTCTGTTTCATTCTTATCTCTAGGTAGACCATACTCCTAAAATCTACAAGTTTGGCAGAATTTGGTTTCCAACAGTTGCAAGTTTATATGTGCTATAGCTCCAGTCACACAGAAATGGAATCTCTTTCTAGTTTCTAGTTCCAACCTCCTAGATAAGACGTTCTTGAGGGCTGGCCAAAGAGCTCAATAGACTAAAGTGCCTGCAAGCAGGCTCAGGGGCCAGAGGTTTGATCCCTGGTCTGCCTGGCTGGTCCCACCCCTGGGGCACACTGAG
This sequence comes from Ctenomys sociabilis, assembly GCA_004027165.1. Classification (NCBI taxonomy): domain Eukaryota; kingdom Metazoa; phylum Chordata; class Mammalia; order Rodentia; family Ctenomyidae; genus Ctenomys; species Ctenomys sociabilis. The sequence goes on from PVKA01006446.1 coordinate 15,134, forward strand.
AAGGCAATTGAGACTGGGTGCAGTGATACACACCTACAATCCCAGCTCTTGAGAGGCTGTAAACAGGCAGATTACAAGTCCAATCTAGTAGTGAGAGCCTGAACACCCTGTGGATCCTTCCCAAAAATAGAAAAAAAGAAGTTCTCATTGGTCCTTCAGAGGCCTGGGTACACGAACATGAAACTATGGAATTCAACAAACCAACACTGTGGTATGTTTTGATCATTATATCATGCATGTAGCAGATGTTCAATATATTTTATTGCACAGTAACTGTGTCCAGAAAAGTCGGGTTATCTAAAAACATGGCTGCCAGGAGCCTCCCGAGTGGCTTGAGTCTGGAATGCAGTTAAAATGCTTTTGTGAGCTTTTCTGACCCTCTAAATTGCATGCAATAAATATACTTCATAACTTGGCTCCTATTATCTTTCTATGCACTCTCTTCCTCACTCTCCACATCCAACCACTGTCTGTCCCCTTAGAGCAACAACTCTCTTCTCATGAAGCCTTTCTAGTGTCAGTCTGCCCTGGAGTTCACTATGCATGGACTATTCTTATCTCTTAATTGCATGGTAAAATGCTATGTGACAAGATAAAGGAAAGGGAGAATCCCTGTGGCCTTCCCATCTGTGTGTTTTCTTCATAGGTAGAATTTGGCACAATCTATAAATATTGTATGTATTCATTTTCTTTTTGATTTTACTTTCATGCCTAGTTCATGCACAGCGTCATGAGCGGTAGCAATCTCACCAGTCCCGTTCATTGCTCTCACCTTAAAGACTAGAATCTGAAAGACAGTAGGATCCTGACACATTTGTCCAAGAAATCTGGCAATACAACTGGATCTTCTCATGGTTGACTACTCTTGAGTTCTCACAGAGAGGATGGTGGTAAACATGAGAATAAAATCTTCATAGCTGGACTTAGGTCTGCTACTTGTGATGATATAATAGTTAGGATAAATACACACACAGCTACTTTCTCTTAATTCAATGAGAAGAAAGATTTCTACTAATAGTGTTTGAACAGGATATAATGTCTGCATCTCATACTATGAATAACTCTATGAAGACAACAATATGCAATGTATTAATTATTGTAACCGTTCTACTAACCTGCTGTGAAACTGACTCATTTCTATTTGTTTCTCAACAAAATTAATCTAAATAAATAAATAAATCAGTAGCTTTCCCTTTCTCCATTACAACATGTCACCTAACTTTTCCATAGATTATTTAAAGATTAAATTTTACAGGAAATCTTATGATTGGAAAGTAGAGTACTGATACTAATTATAATAAAGTTAATAATAGTACACAGACAGTATTACTCAATTAAGAATATTAATAATATTTATATCTGCTTGAATAGTGTTAGCTCTAAAACTATTTTAAATTAATAGAATTATAAATTATACAATTTCCATAGGAATAATATTTTTCATTTTTCTAAAAATACTTAAAAGAATCATAACACAGAGAAGCTATGGAATTTCCTGATGATCACCAGCAAAGCTTCTTTCATATGGACCTACTGAGGGGCAATAAGTACACCAACACATGTTTATGTTTTACAATCCCAACTGGGGCGTATTTTCCTTCTCTGGCTTACTTTAGCACCGTATTTGGCTCTCCCTGAGCCTTATTCCCTATTGTTAATGTTCCCTGGGCATTACAGGGAATCTGAAGCTGCAGGAGAAGAGTGCCATTAGAAGAGGCACAGGCTAAATTTTGCTATGGTTTTGGGAAAGAAAGCCTGCAGGGAGAGGCTGCTCTTGTTACTGATGCTGCATTGTCTGGGCCCCAGGAAACAGAAGATAACAGAACAGTGACAAAAAGGAAGAAAGGAAGGTGATATTAACTAGGAAAACATGGGCCATGCAAACAAAAGAGCAGTCACAATTATTTATTCTGGAAACATAAAAGAAGATCATCTACTATGACTTCTAACAAGTTGGAAAAGCACAAAAACAAACCAAGACTGTGTTTCCTATAATACATATACATTGATGACAATACAACAACTATGTGTTTATTTTATGTCAACACTGCATTGAGTGCTTTACAAATATTATTTCTTCACTAGGCTGAGGAGATAGCTTGGTGGTCTAAGTACCTGCCTGTCAAACCAAGGACCTGGGTTTGATCCCCAGGGCCGCATGCCATGCTGGCCTGGCAGCAAGCTGCCCAACAAAACTGGTAATGGTAGCTCTAATCTCAGCACTGGGGAGGCTGAGACAGGAGCATCACTATGAGTCTGAGCTGCAAAGAGAGACCCTATAGCAAATAAATAAATGATTTTAAAAGTATTATTACCTCATTTAATCTTATAAGAACTGTAATATTAACTCATTTAACCCTCCAAGACTAAGTACTATGATTATGTCTATTTTGCAGCTGAGAACCCTGATGACCACAGAGATCAGACAATTTGCCCAAGGCTTCATTGCCACTGTGTAACAGACTCACTTCTAAGACCATTCTCATACTCATCATGTTAAATATCTCTCTGCATCAAGATTTGCCTAAAGGACATCAATTTCTATAGTTAATTCACAGAATGTACTAAACACATGATACTTTTATTTCACTATTTTAAGTAATCGTATTTCATGCCTATTTGAGAGGAAAGAGAAAAACTTTGCTGTGAAACACACTATTTCTAGTCCTGAATTACCAGGATGGAGGGAACTATTTGCAGCAATGGGGACATTGATAAGCAATATCTCCTGAATTTTTTATGATTTTTTTTATGCACGTAGTTTATCTCACCTACTAAATAGCCTGATCCTTGTGCATAGTGTTTCCACAAAGACTAGCTCCCAAATTAGTGTTTCTTTCACAGAAAGCATTTTACAAATATTACCCTTGTGTTTATTGTTATTGTTGCTCTTAATAAATTATTGACAGTTAGTTGAATCTCCCTGAGAGGAACATAGGACAGACCTCCCCTGATATGTTTTTTCTTAGCCAATGATTGTATTGGATTATCAGGTGTTACAAATAGGAAAAGAAGTGCAAAAGAAACCAGACCTTGATTTTAGATCATATTAAGATCAGAAATAAAAATATTTTTTTGTTATCCACCATCATTGTTAGTAGTAAGGCACATTGTTTCTTTATAAAAAGAGCAGAAGCATTTAATCATTCAATTTTTTTTAAACCTGGAATTGAACTAAGGACCTTGTGCTTGCCAGACAGGCACTGTGCCGCTGAGCTATGGCACCTGCCCTCATCATTTAATTTTGATTGCTACTGCCATCCCCGTACTTTCCATGCTTTGCACAGTGAAAAATTAATGAAATATTTATAATACTGATTCTTCTATTATTTAAATTTCATCAGCTTCATAGGTAGATTGAAATGATGCAAATAATAAACATTTTATAAGCCGAAGGCTGCAGATCCATTCTCATTGAGAGCTGTGCTTTTGGCACCAAACTCATGAACAAGCGCTTACCTTTCTGCAGCTGAGTAAGTTAAAATTCTGTGCACATTCACATAAAAAAGATGATGTGCCATGTCATTTTCCATAAAATATGATATAAAATGAATTAGTTAAAGATCTCTATGAAAGTATGGCAAGATTCTAAAGAAGTAGCAATGGAAAGGCTGTGTTAGGTGGGGAAGGAAGCTCTCCAAAGAAAGATATCGAGTTTAGCAGAGTCAGCTATTTATGTGCAATTTTAGCATCCATTAATGTTAAAGTGCCAGTGATTTAAGTTTCAGACTAGTCCTCTTCTGTTGACTTATAGGTAGCAACCATGTCCTTGTGTGGCCGTGGGACATGTTTGTATGCACAAAGAGGAAGGGAGACCAAGATATCTGCTGTCTCTTAGAAGGTCACTAACTCCAGCCCATGAAGGCCCCACCCTCCTGACCTCTTCTGACCCTAATCACCTTCCACACTCCCAGCCTCCAATACCACTACATCAGGAATCAGGATTTCAGCATATAATTTCTGGGCAACATCCATTTCAGTCCATAGCTCACAGGCACATTAGGCTTTATGTTCCCCAGCCCTTACCTCACTTAATCTTCGCAATGATCTAATGAGATAGATTCCATTGTAAGTTTAATTTCTTTTTCCAGACCCCAAAAAACTGTGACCTTAGAGCTGAAATTTCTTACAGAAATTCACACAGCCAGCAAATATGCATTTTTTTTATCTTCAGTAAAAGTCTAATTTGGTTTCACTTTTGCTTTTGTTTCGTTTAGTTGGTTGGTTGGCCACTTGAGGGGTGGTGAACAGGTAATTGGTGGATTGGCTGTTTATTTTGCATTGAATATTTCATGGATATTTCAAATGATAACTTTAATTTTCCCTTTCTTGATAAGAAGGAATACCTTGAAAGAATTCACTTTTCCTCATATAAAAGTGAAACTATTAGAAGGTAATACACACATTTTTCTTTTTTCAAGTGTTTTGGTTTTTAGAAATTGAATGACTATCAACTGTAGCAACATATTTAGCATCATAAAAAATGTGGGTGTCTATGGATCAAAAGCACTATCATTCTGAAACACATCAATAATCAAAGTAAATACAACTGGGTGTCTTAATCTCTAATTTAAATTTGCTTTACTAATTTAGTACTACATCCATTTGGTACAAAAACATTGGGTTAAGGAGCATTAGGTTTATCAGCTTGAGGAGAGAGAGAGAAAGAGAGAGAGAGAGAGAGAGAGACAGACAGACAGACAGACAGACAGAGCTTATCTGCTATACTTCCTAGTGTTTATTTAACATTGTTTCTCAGAAGAACACAAAAAAAATGATGCAGAGCTAGAAAACATTAAGGAAAAACAGTAACACAGAATATGTTTTATCAGGCCAAGAAGATAGCTCAGCAGACTAAGTGTCTGCATAGGCAAGTGCAAGGGTCAGCCTGGATCCCCCAGCACCACATCCCTGCCAGCCCCCAGGTGCACTGAGCTGGTCACCCATCCCAGTATGGTGGTATATCCTGTAATCCCACCTCAGGGGAGGCTGAAAATAGGAAGATCAGTAGGAATCTGAGGCGCATTGGCAGACCTTGAATTAAATCCATCAAAACAAACAAAAGAAGAATATGCCTTAACACCACTCTCCCAACTAATCAATGCTGTGGAAGCTCCTTAGAGTTTATCTCTTGCTTCTTTTTCAAGAATATTAATGTACTGTCTTACGCTCAATTTTGCCAAGCATCCTTGCATATTTGAGCACATATTCAGTCTTTACTGAGAGGAATATTTAAGCACTGAGAATAAATAAGACCTGGGAAAAAATGTGGCTGTTGGAGAAGCTGGGTATAGTCTGGGAGAACTGATGTTTCAATTACAGCATTTCTCAAGCTTCAGCCAGTCTCTGTAACAAGAGGCAGAAAATCAATAATCAGGTGTTGTAACTTTCCACTTCAGGGTGTAAAGTGAGTTTTTATTGCAATTGTGCCAAAATTGTTAATTCTTAAATGCTGACAAATTGTCTGCATCAAAAAGACTGTGATTCAACTTAATTTACAAATGTACCTAGCAGACAGGTTCCAATGTTCTAAAGCAACTTTCTAAGCAGTTTGTTAAATGTCAGTGCATATAGATAGGAAGGTTTGTCCTTATGGAACCAACTCTGTCATTATATTCCCTCCCTTTCATTGTAATGTCTTCTTGGCTTAAATAGAACAGGTAAACAGAATGAGGTTTACTTCATTGGGATGAAAGACAGCAGGGAGCTTAGGTCCCTTTCTAAAAGGTTCTCATGAAGCTCATCGCATACATGCATTTTCTATGTTGAGTTGTATTCATGGTAAGTTTTCTCTAAAAGTGTCACAGGAAATTAGGGAACAGAAAGGTGTGAAAGTGGAGCACATAGAAAGTATCATCATAAATAAAGACTATTATGCCACAGGGAGATTCCCTAAATAATGCTGGCTTTTCAGGACGGCACAGTGCAACCATAAACATCTAAAACCACACAAAGAGCTATGTTTGAGATGTTCTCTAGCAGGTATCACAGTGATTTTTCTTTCTCTCTTCTCGTTTTAGTATTTGGTATTGAACTTAGGATCTAGAACCCTAAGCTACATCCATAGAAAGTTTTTGTTGTTGTTTTTTTAAGTTTTGAAAAGTTGGCTGGGCTAGGCTCAAATCTTCAATCCTCCTGCCTCAGCTTCCCAGAGTGTTGAGATTGTAGGTGGACCACAACACCCCTGTATATTTTTAGAAAATTTTAACAGCCTTATTATTTTATGTCCAAAGGAAGTATCAGGAAAAAAATATAATGAGTTGATTCTACAAGGAGACATTTTTAGACTTTGTATGATAGAATTGGTAGTATAAAAATACATTTAAGGAGAACTCCTGATTATATAATGCTAAGTACTCTGCCAGCTATCTCCCCAAAGAGCACTTTTCTAACACATTTGTTCCAAAACACTTTCCACACAATAAGTATTCATTTCAACCAACGTGGGGATGACTCCAGGGGTTTAGGATGATGTAATCATTCCAGGGTTCCTTCCAAAGTACTAATTTGACTCACAAAATCATTTTATTTTAAGCAGCTTTCAAAGAATGAAAGTTTGATTCCTACTTTTTATTTCTAGCAACTAACATGTTAAAAATGTATTGGCAATGTGACAATCTGATGCATTAGCCGCTTAGATTTTTCTCTCCTTGTAAATTTCTTACATAGTTCAGACTGTAAATAAGAACATGATAAATGAGTGTGTTGAAAGACTGGCAAGGCAAACCCATGCTGTGTGAGTAGAAGATAAAATTAAATGATACTCTTTGTTTCAAGCATTAAATAATGCCATTTAATTTTTACCTTTCACTTTTAAACACCAAGTTAAATAGCTTAGTTATTTACAATAATAAAAATGACTGTTCATAAAAAGAGGAAAATGCCTTTAGTTGACAAAATGCTAGCTGTTTCTGAAATTATTCCTAAAAAGGCAATGAGCAAGTGGAAATTTGGATTACTAAAGTGAGCGCTTTAAAAAAAAAAAGTAGGAAGTAGAAGGAAAAGAAATGCTATTGCTCAGTATTTGATAATTTAAAATGTCATATATGAGAAAACTCCTCAATAATTACTTCAAAGCTCCTCAATAATTACCATCCAGCATGTGGGGCACACATCATTCATCCCCAGAATGCAGTGGTTTCCTCTAAACTAGGACTCATCTTCAGAATTCAGTCTGATTTAGCATGCAAGAAAATAAATGATAGACTCTCTCTCTCCTTCTCTCTCTTTCTTTCTCTCTCTCTTTTTCTCTGTCTCTCTCTCTTACCCTCCACCCTGCCTCTCCTCCCCCTTGCAACACAAAGGAGTGCTTCCAAGTAAAAAATGGAAGGGTACAGAAGTTCCTGAAAACAACATTCCTGACAATCAATAGACTCAATAAATCTTCATGTAACTCATTCTTTCAATTCTAGAGTGAAGTAAAACATACTTAACTAGATTTTATAGCGCAATGTGACAAAACATTTGCACAAAGAACCGTTGGGTCAGAAACTTCTATTAATAACCAGATAATCACTACTAATGAGGTGATTATTCAGTGCCATTATAATGGGAACCGGGGTAATTTGGATTTTATGCTTACCATTTCTGAACATTATGAAAAGGTTTATTGTTATTCATTACCCCAAAGACAGAAAAAGTCTTTTCTCCTCTTCTTTTTCCTTTCTAAAAAAGTGGGGTATAAGTAACTCTGTCAAAAAGATTTAAAGGGATAACTTAGAATTTATTTTAAGGCTTGGCATGTATAACAAACACATCTAGTAGTAGTAATCCAGAAAATATGGAGTTTAGGTTCATATAAAAAATTGTTACAAGGGTGTTTTAATGATTTTGTTCATTTTTTATCTTTTTAAGTTTTGTTTTGTTTCTGGATGAATGAAAAATAAATACACTCTGGAGCATTCCTTTGCTGTCAGAATTATACCTCCCTTTGAAAGGGCAGCTCTGGAGGGTGAAGGGAATTGCAGTTCCAACTTTGGTATGGCAGATGGGACACTTTCATGTCTGGGAAATGCCTCTCCAAGATGGTGTCTACTCTGGCACTGACCAGTCTCTGCAGGGGTGACAGGAGAGCACAGATTCCTGGAAGGGTCAGGGCAGGGATGGTACCCTGTTGCTGAGAGGTTTCAGAGAGGGCCACACCTGCTGCTTGGTCAAAGAGCAGGGCTGCCCCAGTTTTCCTCCTGCTTCCTGTCCTGAGGCAGAAGCCTTTCTTCCTGCTTGCTCAGGATCCTTTGTATTTCCCCTTTCAAGTGCATCACAGGAGGGAAGTATTGCCATAGCTGCCAACTTTAACTATGGTAAAGGAATTTCTTTTAGCTTTTTGAGCTGGTGTTATTTAAGGCACCTCTAACTCACTGAAGAAGCTGAGCTTGGTGGCTCATGCCTGTAATCCTAGTCCTAGGGAAGTCCTGAGACAAGAGGATTGCTGTAAATTCAAGGCAAGCCTGAAATACACAGTGAGGCCCTGTGTCAAAAAGGCAAAAGATCAATAAATTGACCAATTATTCTGCCTTCTCTTAAAGCCAGCATTTTTGGTGATGCCATGGAGAGATTTTTCAAAAATATTGCTATCCTAGGAAAAACATAATGGAGGAGGCAAATTTGATCTCTGCCATCTAGGCTACACTTCATAATTAAGTTGACATAAGAAAGATTAAAGGAGAAAGGATATAAGTTCACTTATTTTAGATTTTAGATAGTACAGGTTTCCTCCTAAGGAACTAAAGATCAAACAAATAGAGTTGAATGAATGTGCACTATTAATTTTTCATTACTAGGAAAACAAATACCCAACATCTACAAGTTGAGGGAGGAAAAATATTTAGCTTAGAGTTTGCAGAAACTTAAGCTATTAGAGTCCACAGACTCTAATGCAGGGTGGCACACATAGGGTCATTGCAGAGCAGAAACAGTGCATGGTGTGGCAGTCAGAAGACAGAGAAGCAGAAAGCAGCAACAGCCAGCCTGCCTTTCCTTTTATCCCAATAGGCCACAAAGCTATTATTTGGTGCCTCCTACTCATGGGGTAGGGCCTCTATTATCTATCCCTTAATTCTAATATTATATCCTTAATCCCTACTTACACACCCTAAATTCAGCCAACTGTGAAACGTTCCATCTATGGCCACATGAGGCTTTGGGGGGACATTAGATACAAGCAACATGTACATATTACAAAGAGTAATTATAAAAACACAATGAGACCAAGGGTCTTGGGTTAAGATAGTCAATGGTGGAGAAGAACTATGGAAATGACGTTAGTTTAACAAGTCTGGTGGCACTGATTCTTCTTAGCCTCAACTCCCCATTCCCCGTGATAAGAATGTTACTTTTTTCCTGGCACAAGAAGGACATCTTCCAAATGGAGTTTACTTCTTACTTTCAGGAAGAAGAGGGGGAAGTCAGAGTCCCTCCTTGCTTGAGCTTTCTGCTTTTATCCCAGTCCAAAATGCCACACTGCTATTTTTATGGGACAGATTTTCTGAGACTCTTTATTTGCCTAAATTGCAAAATTAAACAGATTCTACAGGCACACTGGCCTTCAGTTTAAGAAATGAGGGCCCTCGGAGATAGCTCACTAGAATAAGCACTTGCCTGGCAAGCACAGAGTCCTGAGTTCAATCCCTGGTATCACAAAAAGAAAGAAAGAAAGAAAGAAAGAAAGAAAGAAAGAAAGAAAGAAAGAAAGAAAGAAAGAAAGAAAGAAAGAAAGAAAGAAAAGAAAAGAAAGAAAAGAAAAGAAAGAAAGAGAAGAAATGATTTAGACATGTGCAATTCATTTGCTTTTTTTACTTTTCTATCTTTTCTTTAAGGATGAATATGCTTCTTCAAAATGAATAAATCCTATTGAAAAAAAGCAAATGTTAAAGACAGTTTTTTTTAACTTTTATTATTATTATTTTTAATGTATTGGTGCAGGGTCTCACTGCACAGCTCAGACTCATAGTGATCCTCCAGTTTTCAGCCTCTTCAGCAATGGGATTACAGACACATGCCACCATGCCCTGTCTCAGTGGCTGGCTCAGCACTTCTGGGGGCAGACCCACATAGCGTGTGGTAACAGGGATCAAATCCATCCCTGTGCTTGCCTAAGCAGGCACTTAGTACACTGAGCTATCTCACTGGCCCAACAGTTTATTTTGTCTTAGAAAGGCATGCATATAAGACCAAGGGCATATCTATAGCAGAGCATATAATGGTTATAGTAAGAAATAATTTTTATCTAAATTCTAAAACATGAAGTTATGGGTTCAAATTGAAATCTGGAAGTCACAGCTACTGTGAAACTAGCAATTTTTAGCAACCTTGTTTCTGTAGCTTTGGCTAAATCATGGATGCTTTCCATTTTCGAGCCCTGCTGCATGACAGTAGGCACATGAAAACGAGCTGTTATTGTTGACCTCTTTCCTCAGGGAACATGCACCTGTTTGAGGCTCCCTTCCCTCAGTTCAGTCCTGAACATGTCCTTGGGTTATATTTCTGTCTTATTCTTCTCACCCAAATCACAGGACTTTTTCCATTGTGGACTCTAAATAGAGGACATGAAGTCTATTGCCTGAGTGACACCATTAAGATTGTTTCATGAGAATTTAAGTGAGGGACAGAGATGGTAGTTTATTCAAAGAACAACTGATGCACTAAAACCAAAGAAACAATCCCCAAAACTCTTTTCCTGTGGCTCCAGACAATTGCAGTGAGTAATAAATATTTTTTTAAATTTTTTAATTTATTTTTTAATTTATTGAAGTACAAATATCAATCAGACAGTTTTAAGACACTTTAACATGACAGATTCGATAAATTAATATATTGCAAACTGTTTTCATACTGTTTTGGTATCATGCAAGGTGCATACATGATATTATACTTACAGACATTATTATAGCAGATGTCTCTTATCAGTAACTTAAGAGTATAGTTATTTACATATCTTATTTTTAATACCTGAATTATATCAAAAATTCAATAATTATTTTCCTAGTGGATGACCATAATACTAGAAGCCAACATAATATCCTGTCCAACCACCATTAGTGCAAATCTTGCCTCTCATAGGATTATGTAGAAGCACAGTGTTATCTATCCCAACTGTACTGTCTATACACACACATCATGATATTTTCTTTCTATACCCCTTCCTTTGTCTACACCTGTCAAAGGTGGGCACTCCATTGTCATTCAACTAACTTAGGTGCTTGAACTTGACACCACAGTCCAATACAGTCCAGCATTCCACAACAATAGTGAGTTATTCAAAGAAGTTGTCGACCATAGCAATTTACAGCTCAGCTTAATATTATGGCCCTGCGATGTATACTTTATTTCTATACTTTTCTGTTGGATGGTTAAAGCCTAGATAGATCAAGACTTATATACCAACACATGTACTTTATGTTTCTTATGTGGTCAGTGAAGTACCCTCAGGGTTTATCTTGTAGTCCTGTACATTATTCTGTAGATCCTTTGTCTGTGTCATCCATGTGGATGAGTCATCACCAATGCTTGACCAGTTTGCTCTCTGTGAGAGCCTGAGAGAAAGTTTTCTCTCCATGTGACTCTCCCCAGGCACACTATAGAACTTCAATCTCTTTCCTCTGTGGCTCCATAATCTCCTTGTTCAGAAAATTTGGAGCTCAACTGAGTTTCATGATGTTGCAGTACAGGTTCTCCTATGTCCTGAGTCTTTGCTGACCGTGAAAGGCTAGAGCCAAAATGTTGGCTGGCCTTGTGGCTCTTCTATTTCTCCAACTCTGATTTGTGAACTTAGGTTGTTAACCATCCAGAAGAAAAGCTGATTAGTATCCTGCAGCATATGCCATTCACTTTGCCTTATCTGACTCGATTGATTTTAGTTGTTGTTGTACG
>PVKA01006446.1:27101-40252 GCA_004027165.1 Ctenomys sociabilis
GATATTTACACATATGTGTCTGGTTTATTTCACTTATGAGTATATGTTCAAGTGGCATCCACTTCAGTATAAATGCTTCAAACTTATCATTCTTAATAGCTGAGTAATACTCCATTATATAGAAATACCACATCTTTTTCAACCATTCCTCATGTGATGGACATCTTGGTTGTTTCCAAGATTTTGCTATCACACATTGCGCTGTTATAAACATAGGCACACATATATCACTATGATACAATGTTTTCAGATCCTTTGGGAAAATTCCCAGTAGGGGGATAGCCGGCTTGAATGGGATTTCTAGTCCTACTGTTTTGAGGAGTCTCCATACTGACCTCCACAATGGTTGTACCAGTCTACATTCCCACCAGCAGTGGAGAAGTGTTCCCTTTTCTCCACAACCTCTCCAACATCTGTTGTTGGTTGATTTCCTTATGATAGCCATTCTTTCTGGAGTGAGATGATATCTCAGTGTTGTTTTTATTTGCATTTCACGAATGGCTAGTGATGTGGAGCATTTTTTCATATATTTATTCGCTTCTTTAATTTCGTCCTCTGAGAAGTGTGTATTCATTTCAGATGCCCATTTCTGAATTGGGTCTTTAAATTTGAGGGCCCTGTTATATCTTAGTTCTTTATATATTCTAGACAGTAGTCCTCTGTCTGATTGCTTATTAGTTAGGATTTTTTCAAAGTTTGTGGGTTGTCTTTTCACTCTGTTGGCAATTTCTTTTGACATGCAGAAGCTCCATAAGAGTTGATCCCAGTTGTTGATTCTTTCAAGTGCTTCCCGTGCAAATATATATTTGTTCATGAACTGTTTACCTACCCCTATGTCTTCAAGAGTTCCTCCTACTTTCTCTTCCAGGAGATTGAGTGTTTCTGTTTTAATGTTTAGATCTTTAATCCATTTTGACTTTAACTTAGTGCATGGTGATAAAGCTGGGTCAAGTTTTAGTTTTCGGCATGTAGAAAGCCATGTTTTCCTCCACCATTTGTTAAAAAGGCTATCTTTCTTCCAGTGAGCTTGTGTAGCCCCTTTGTTGAAGAGAAGATGGCTGAGTGTTTTCGTAGATGCTGCTGCATCTTCTAATCTATTTCACTGATCCTCAGGTTTATTTTGTTGCCAACATTAACTTAATGAATTATTACAATGTGTTCACCACCATATAACCGCCACCTGAAAGGAGAAATAGATCATTTATGAAACCTTAGAAGTGATTTGTTGGCTCCTCCACAGTTTATCACTAATTTCCAACACTAAAGGTTCAGTTTTACTTCTTTTGAACTTATTTTAACAGACTTATACAGGTCACATTATTTTATATCTGAAGGCTGCTTCTCATTATCCACGCTGTTTTGAGTAGCAGTACTTCATTCTTTTTTCATTGCTCTACCATATTTGCCTGTTCTACTATTGATGGATATTTGGTTTAGTTACAAAATGGGTTGGTAAAATCATGTTACTATGGACATTCTTGACTACCAAAGTAAGTGTACCCATGACTCACCTAGCAGTTCTGAATCATCCAGTGGTGTGGCAATGAAGGTGGAGGATCAACTTGTCTGGCTTTGGGATATGTCCAGGGATTAGTGGAGCAGACTCCTACATTTGTCTCTGTAGATCATGGAGGTGTGATCTCAAGTACCTTGTGAGGTCCCTAGGCCTTTCCTCTCTGGCACAACTCCCTTAGTTCTATATAAACTAAGCATCTTTTCCCCATGACAATTTCACCATATCATTCTGTCGTGGAACCACCCAGTTGTGCACGAAATGTGAGTTAAAATAAATAAACTTCTCCTCCTTTTAAGTTTCAAATGTCAGACATGGTGTCTCGATGACAGGAAAGTGACTAATAAAAGTAGCATGCATTTGAAATAGATAAAGCCTAATAATATTTTTATTAGCTTGTGTGTGCAGTACATGATGTCTACATTCCTAGTGTGGAGTCAGTACAGTGCATAATACAGTTTAATTCCTTCTCCTTCATCCCCTTTCCCTTCCTTGGTCCTCTTCCCATTTTAGAAAGGTCTATCTCTCTACTCCTTCTATTTATTTTGTATGTCCTTTTTATTGGTAATTTGGGTAGATTTTTGCAGTAAAGTGTCATCCAATCAACTCATGTTTTTTTCAATGTTTAAGATTTTCAGTATAATTTCATTTGATCTTAAGTATTGTATATGTGTGTGGTTGTATATAAATAAAGTTCTAATGTGCTTTGTTTCTTGATTACCAGTGAAGTTTATCTTCTTTTTTATCTATTTGTTCCCCAAGACAGTATTGCCTGCTGAATGGCCTATACAAATGTCTTACCTGCTATGCTCAAAGTTAAGACTTTTTTCTCTCACATTTATCCGTAGAATGTTCATTATAGATTCTGAATACAAATCTTTTAGTCAGTTGTATCTGTTTTATATATCTTTACCAATTCTCACTTCCTAATCGTGTCTTTTGATATTAAAATGTCTTATATTTTACTATGGTGAAATTAACAGTCCTTCCTTTATGATTAATGCTTTTGACTCCCCTTTAAGAAATTATTGCCTGGGGCTGGGGAAATAGCTTGGCAGCACTCTAGATTCCTGCCTGGCAAGCACAGGGACCTAAGTTTGATCCCTGGTGCCACATGCCATGCCGGCCCCGAAACCAGGAGTTGTGGCTCATGCCTCTAATCCCAGCACTGGGGAGGCTGAGACAGGAGGATCACTATGAATCTGAACTGTATATCAAAAATAAACAATGAAAGAAGTTTCCTAACTTCTAAAACATTGTTGCTTTACCCTCTGTATTAAGATCTATAGGTTGATATTTGTGCATGATATGTTTCATTTCATTTCCTATGGATATCCAATTGAACCAGTCCCCAGATTCTGAAGACATTCTTTTCTCCATTACTCTAAAGGGTATAACTATTAAAAATCAAATGGCTAGACATGGGTTGGTCTGTTACTCATGTAAACTTACACAACCAATGCCATATTTTTGCAACCTTGGTATTAGATATAAATCCTCAATCTTTTAATCCATCACCAAAGTTATTTTGTCTACCTTCAATTCTTTTTATTTCCATATAAATGTTATTACAGTTGGTCAGTTTTTATGAACACAAACACATGCCAAAAACACTGCTTAGATTTATGATTTATCAAGAGGCTATGTGGTGAAAAATGAGAGATGTCAAAGAGTTCTATGAAGACTTGAGTTATGCTGATTTAAATAAATTCAAGATTGGATGCTTCTCCTGTCAAGCCTTAAGCTGAGGTCACAGACCTGGTTGGTTACCCTTTTGATTGAAGTCTTCATGGTAGGTATACTCAGGTGAGGCACTCAGAGAAACTACATGGTTGTCTTTGCTGTTTTAAGTTAATAAAGTTCAAGATTATTTGTTATGCAGCCATAGATGACTAATATAAAGTAGATATATATCCAAATATATTATTCTCTGGAGGCACTCAATATTTAATTGTTTGATGAAGAATTTTTATTGGTCTTGTGTGCACATAGAATTTAATAAAAAAGTTTCATAAGAAATTAAATAAGCAATACCTCTGACTTCCAAAGAATACAGAAGTGGCCTTCCTACCAACTATATTTTTTAAATTACAGAGGGACTACAAGTAGCTTAAATAGAACAAATTTTACTAGTGTTAAGGAGTGAACTGCCATATGAGATATCAGTAACCGCTCCAATCTCACCAGTGAAGCCTTTTAACTCTGGTATTTAAAATAAGAAAATTCTCCGAAGACTAACCTGTAAATGAACTTGAATCTCACTGTAAGTTCTCCATACGACAAATCAATTACAAAACCCAAATCCATCATGAATCCAGCTTAACACTTGATTAATAGTCATTACATAAAGATAGAAACTCCTAGCTCCTTCTGGCTATTTTTATATATCTTAAGACCTTAGCTATTTGTCCATAAAACTATTAGCTATGAAGATTTAAACTGAAGCTCATTCAGATCATACATATTGGGGTTTCATACCACTATGTATGCCTAAAAGCGTTTTGGTCTTATTATATTTTTAAATACCTTTTTTCTTTCCTAAACAGAATTTCAAAGATAAACAGGATTTTATTATTATAAATACACATTTTTTCCAGCTGATTTAAAGATATTTTACATTCTTAATTAAATTTATAGAATAACATTGATAAATGATAGTACATTAAATATACAATGCATGGAAGATACCTTTGGGTATCAATGGGCACATATTCCCTAAGAATATAAGGGTTATAAAGGATTGTGTGAAGGAAAATAAATATTAAAATAAGCTAAATTCCATATTATTACAGGTATTTATTGTAATAATTAAGATACTTATATTCTGAACCATTAAGCTTAATGAAAATCAGTTTACTTAAAGTTATGTACAATTCCTTATGTTTTGCACAACTATTGGGGAAGATATCTTTAAAAGACACAAACAAAAAACCCACAAGAACATTTATAAATTCACATATGTGTTTCTTTTACTTTGCCATGATTGTAGCTAATGGGCTTTCCTTTGAATAAAAACAGCAACCTATATGCAATGCCTTGTTCATCTAGGGAAATAAATGTTATAAATACATGCTTTGTCTTTCTGCCCTTTCAAAAAATATTTTTTTAATGTATTTGGTACAGTCTCACTATGCAGCTCAGACTCACAGTGATCCTGCTGTTTTCAGCCTCCCCAGTGCTGGGATTATAGGTGCACACCACTACACCTGGTCTTGGTCATCTGCTTAGCACAGCTGGGGACTGAGCTGGCACTGTGTGTGGTGACAGGAATTGAACCCCAGCCCCTGCACCTACCTAAGCAGGTTATTAGTCCATTTGTGCCTTTTATAGTGTCTTGAATTAGATGACCCAAATAAAATGTTGGCATAAATATATATCAAGATACGCACACACACATACACACACACACACACACACACACACGTAATATATACATGTATATATACCGATCATGAGTCAGATTCTTTGAAAATCAGGCCTTATGGGCCAGCCATCAGCAACATTTCTCCTTTCCTAGAACATGAAACTCTAGGTTTTGCCAAAGAAGCCTGTCTGCCAGCCAGCCAAAACCTGCCAGTGCACTCAGGAAACTCATGAAGCAGACATATTATTGAAATGTTCGGCTTATCATTTTACTGCTCATAAAATAAGGAATCTCTTCAAGGCAAGAATTACAGTTGGCTGTTGGGTTTACTAACAAGCTGCTCAAGAAAATATCTGGATTCATCATCTTTGACCACTTGAAGCAAGCACTACCAGCTCACATGAATCGCCAGAGTTAACAGCAACATAAAGCCCAACTTCTCTGCTCTATCAAGGAGTCCTTTAGCTAAATGATGACATCTCTAAGAACTTTAGATCTTTCTAAGATCATGTTTAAAGGTCTATCAAATGTTTAAAAAAAAGTGTCTATGAACATTTCCAAGAACAAAGAGTTGCTTCAGTGCTCTTTAAAACAGCATGAATCCTACCCATGAGGCAGAGCCCTCATTGCCTAATCATTTCCAAATTGTCCTAGATCTTAATAGTGTTACACTGGTGATTATATTTTAACATGAGTTTTGTAGGAGACAAACCTTCAAACCACAATACCTACTATAGAGTTGAAATTTATTCCTTATATTTATTAAGTGAAAAGATTTTGGGTTGAGAGACTTAGGGTAGGCCTCCATGTTTCCATTTACCTTTATGTTGCTGTTGTAGTCTGTATGTCTTAATATTTCTACTGCAATTCACATCCCCACTGAAGTGAGCATTTGAAAGTTCAGTTTAAAGGGCTACAGATATAGCTCAATGGCATAAGCACCTGCCTGGCAAGATCCCAAGTTCGACCCCCAGCAATGAAAAATAATGACAATAATTAATAATATAATAATAATAATTATTATTATTATAACCTAGATGAAGTTGAGCAGGAATGAGAGTTTTAACTTACCTAGGCAAGGAATTTTGAGCTGTTCTAGCCAATAAAGGAGAAGTAAAGCCTTGTTACACCTGAAAAAGCAAAATTGCCCAAGAGTCTCTGTTTTGTCACAAATGGTAAAACTTTAAAAGTAAGAATGTGCATGCTCTGTGTTGGATTTTGGACTCAGTTTTTAGGTTCTGGTGTCTAGGAGATTTTTTTTTTGAGATATTTTTAAACAAGGAAACAGCATGTCCCTAACAACTCATTGCAAAACTAGAAAGGAGACAGAAAAATTAAGTGCAACAGAAAAGATTATTTAAGTGGATATTCAAACAACAATGGCAATAGTATTTTAAGTAAAATATATGTGAATTTATTTCCTATAATTCTGAAAATCTCTTTTTAACTAACATTACAAAATTTTTAAAAAGTTCTCAAAAATTTTTCTTAATTTTTGTCATTTTGACTTTTCATTTGGTTCCTTATGTTTAAACTTGAAATCAGTATGAACACTAATGGGTTTACAATCAACATCATCTTTATACCTCTGTTTATACTACTATATTTATGTAATTTATAAATATTAATAGAAATCAATCATGCATTAGTTTATTGTCTACTGAAAATGGAATAATCTCTCTTGCTGAATAATCATCTTCTACTTCTTAGTAGCTAATCCTATAGATTCTCATCCACATTATAAGAAATGTAGATTTATCATCTGAAATTTTCCAAGTAAAGATTTCATTTCTTGGCCTAGTATAATTCACCTGATTTGAAAAAGAAACTCTAAGGAAATATTAGTCTCTGTCCAAGGACTGTTAAAGTAAATCCTAGCCAGCCAGACATCTGTTTCTTCATCTCTCCTACAACTTCTGCAGCCTTCTTTCTTTCATCATTAAAGTTCAAAAGGACAACAGCAACCATAGAAATATGAAGATATGGTCCAGAGGACCAAGCTGCCTATTGAGAGACTTCTCCAGCTGCCATATGGTTTTCATTGTAACCCAAGTTATGTTGGACCAAAGCAAGTGCTAGCCATGAAGGTTAACTAGAGTTTAAACAAAGACCACATCAGCTTCTGGGGTCAGAATACAAAACCTTAAACCTGCAACATCTATAGTTCAATGCCCAAGAGAGCTTCACAGACATGTAAGTTCAAGAAGGATATTAATGCCTTATAGTCAGTACCATTTAAACAGAGACAAGAAGGACATGCAGGAAAAAAAATCATGCCTTGGCCATCCATGTGCTGGAAGAGAGAATAACAATGTGTAAAATTAGGGGAATGCTGGGTGAGAAGCAGGCAACATGGCAGCCAGAAGGTGAGAGCTCAGTGCGTACAGTAAAGGAAGGCATAATGGAGAGGAGCTGATCAGAATCTGAGAGTCAGAGAATAGCTTTCTTATAGCACAATCTGACATATTTAAAAAACTCATAGTGATTGCTGGGTACAAATTTGACTTACTGGTGTAGAGAAAACACAGGCAGCTTCATTAGTAACTCCAGTAAGTCTTGTGAAAGCTGAAGAGGTCTTGACCCAGAGAAATAGCAATGGGTGCTGAGGAGCAGTCAGATTCAGAAAGCAGCTGAGCTATAACTGACATGGGTTGGATGCAAGATAAAGAGGCACAGACGACTGGGAAGCTTTGCTTGAGTTTTCATTAATTACACAATGACACAAAAACTACAGAAAGTGCTCATTCCAATGCTTAGGATAAGATAACACTGGCTTCTCATGTTCCATTTCTATCATATTCTATACAGTTTCCACTTTATTTGGCTGTTTCTGGTCTCTGTTATTATTGTTAGAAATAAATTTTAACTCATTTTTAAGTAAAGCTTTAACTTCTCCTCCTGCTAGATAACCATCACAGTAAGAATGGAAAAAAAAAAAAAATAGCACGTTTAAAATCCAGTCTTTTGCTGGAGATGTAGTTCTGGGTTAGAGTATGTGGTAGTTAACCGTTGTATCAATTTGAGTAAGAAACATTCCACTGATTAGATTAAAACGTCCAAAATGTGTAATAGATATTATGAAATAGGAAGAAAATGTTCAAATGGGTAGGGAATCTAGGGAAAGAGAAAGGGAAATGAAGGGAAAAGAAAAAAATGAGAAAAGAAGGAAAAACTGGAAATAAAGCTTTGCAATTGAGGAGAACAGGGATTAAAGAGAGAGTGGGGTGTTGGGAAAAAGATGTAACATGTATAGGTACAAATTCTCTATGATAAATATTATCACTCTGTATATCTAAAAATGTACTAATAAACTTAATTAATTAAAAGAAACTGAAGGGCAGGCCAAATAGCTCAGCGGATTAAAATGCCTGCAAGCAGGCGCAGGGCCTGGGGGGTCATCCCCGAGCCTCCTGTGCCAGCCCCCTCCCCTACCCCGGGGTGCACTGAGACTTCAGTGAAGACTGGGAGCGGTGGGGCGTGCCTGCAATCCCAGCTCTTGGGAGGCTGTAAGCAGTCGGATCACTAAGAGTCTGATCTAGTAGTGAGACCCTGAACACCCTGTAGCCTCTTCCCTAAAATACAAAAAAAAGAAGAAATGAAAAGAAACTGAGACGATAAAGGCAAGAGGTGGGAGCTCCTGGGTATGGCTGAATGGATTCACTAAACACAGAAGACGCACCCTGAGTGTGGGTGACATCAACCAGTAGGCTTGTGGCCGGACAGAAAAAGGGAATGAAGAAGGAGGTCTCACTGTTATTGTTTAGAGGAATTTCAGTCTTCTCCTTCACCTTGACCTTCATCTCCTAGCTGCCAGCACCTTCTGACTCTGACCTTTTGACCTTCTGATATGGATTCAAGTGGTAGACTACAGGGAGTGGTAAGCCTTAGATCTTCTGCTGGATCCTTTGGATCTTCAACAGCCCTTAAGCCTACCTTGTAAATCTTTGTATATTTATGTCTTACATTACATCTGTTTTTCTAGTGAACACTGGCTGAAAGAGAGCATTTACTGAAAATGTGTGAGGCTCTGGGTTCAATGTTGAAAACAGCTCCCTCCAAAATCTATTATTTTTGATATATTGTAATTTTTTTCTTTCTTTTTTTTTAATTTATGTATTTGATACAGGGTTTCACTACTCAGCTGGGACTTGTGATTTTCAGCTTCCCCAGTGCATGCACCAACACACCTGGGGGGAAGGCTAGGGGGGAGGAGAAGGCGGGGCTGGTGTGGCAGGCCACACCAGGGATTGAACTGGTCACTGAGCTTGCCTAAGCAGGCACTTAGTCCACTGAGCTATAGCAACAGCCTGCTATATTGTAATTTGAAATGATTTTTTTTTTTTTTTTTTTTTTTTTGCAAAACCGGGAATTGAACTCAGACCCTTATGTTTGCCAGGGAAGTGCTTATTCTACTGAGCCATCTCCCCAGCTCTTGAACTGAATATTTTTAAAGAGCATTGATTGCTCATTATTATTAGGAAGACTGCCAAGAAAGAGTGATGGAGAAGACCCGAAATCACTACACAACTGACTTCTGGAGACGCTGCTCTATAACCAGTGTGCATCACTGGTGTTGGAACAGGCCCCAGGTACACTGCTCATGCCAGCACTGCTGTCCTCCTTATGTGTCTGCTACCCCAGAGAAATTCTTAGTAGTACAGCTAGGGCTGGCCAGAGAGCTCAGAGGACTGCTTAGGCAGTGGCCGGGGTTCAATCCCCAACATGCCCTGCCAGCCCTGCCAGAGGGGCACACTAAGACAGTGACTGAGACTGGGATACTGGCATGCGCCTGTGATCAGTGCCAGTGCTTGGGAGGCTGACACAGGAGAATCGCTACAAGTTAGATCTACAGAGTGAGACCCTGTAGACCCTGTACTAAATACATAAAAAAGTACATCTAGGGTATGTATATCATTTTTAATAATATATATATCAGCAGTAAAGGAGACAAGGCAATAAATATCTACTATTTTTGCTGCTAATGAGAAGACCTGCTTTGGGTGAATTTTTATAGACCAAGATTTTATTTACTGCCACTACAAAGTTCTAGCAGTCTTGTTTGATTTATCCTAAAAAACATAAAGGAGATAAATGTGTTGCTGTTTGATTCTTTGGTAAATTTGTGAATACATTAAGTTCTTGGTATTGACCATTTTATCTTCCCCATGTCTTCCAGGAGGAGAATAATTTTCAGAAATTTCATGGTGGTAGGTTACACTTATATACATCAGGCAAATACTAGTGCTGCAAAGCCAGAGCACTTTTCCTATCATCAAGAAATAGAATCCTTTGAGATGTACAAAGATATACATGAGACTGGGAAGCAGAGACCATTAATCGGGTTGATGAAGAATAGATCTTAGTATTTGTTGTGTGGGTGTTTGGAATATAACATGGAGTCAGATTATTATTTATCATATCAACTCTGTACATTAAATACTATGAGAACAATTAAATAAGTTTATCATGCAGATAATAACTGATGGAACTAGAATGCAAAGCTAAGCACCTTTTAATAATTTTGTAGCAAGGAGCACTTCCTGCTTGCCAACCAACTATGCTTTAATTTTTGTTGTTGTTTTGTGGTACTAGGGATCGAAATCAGGACCCTGTGCTTGCCAGGCAAGCACTTATTCCACTGAGCTATCTCTCCAGCCCGAACCAACTATTCTTTTACTCCATACAGGTTTAACCTGTCCATACAGGTTTAACCTGTCTCTAACTATCCATTTACTTAATCCCAATATTTTAATACCATTTCCGACCCGATGGACAAACTATAAGAACTTCTCATATGGTAATCTTAGTAGAACGTTAATAAAATTAACTATAAAGAACTACCAAGCTGGGTGTGGTGGTGCATGCCTGTAATCCCAGCACTCGGGAGATTGAGGCAGGAGGATTGTTGTGAGTTCGAGACCAGCCTGAGCTACAAAGTGAGCTTAAGGCCAGCTTGAACTGCATGGTGAGACCATGTCTCAAAAACACACACAAAAAAAAGAACTACCACTAATAATGATATATAACTATTTACTCTATGCTTCACACTCTAGCATTCTGCAACACACGTGCTCTTTTTCTTTGTTACCTTTCTGAGCTCTAACCATTTGATCCCCAATCTCTCTGGTTGGCATCCAGGTTCCCATATCCTGACAATGCTAAATTATTAGTATTTTGTAGTCTTCTCCTTGCCTAACTGACCTCACTGAACAAGATCTTGCCTTCCTGATTACCACATTACCTGTTTTCTTTCTTACATGCCCAACTCCAATTCATAACATTTTCTAACTCACCTTTCCTCCTCAATATTCAAGTTTTAGCAGGACTATTGACTTCAAGATGAGACTTGAAGCTCTGATAAATAGAAGCAACACATAAAAGTTAAAGGTAAACATACACCTTCCAAGGTTATAGTTCATATTTTTGAAACACCTGAGAATAGCTAGAAACTACTTTTCCAGTATTTTTTCCAAATTTTCCAAGATTCAACAGAATGAAAGCAATTGAGAAATGTCTAGCTGCTGTGTAACAAGTTTGCATCATCAGACTTAGTTTAAAAAGCAGTGGCTGGGTGTTATGGCTTATCTATCTATATGTGCCCCATGTCTCCTTCATGTGCTTATAGGTAAGACTTTGGGGAGTTATAGGAGGCACAGGTTTGTGACAGTGGATCATGGGTATGTGGTACTGGATTCATCCAGGCTGGTCTGGCATAGTTGTTGGTATGGGTGATAGAGTCACTGAAGAGAGAAGACCCTCCCCAGGTAGGGTGGCTCCAACCAACAGGACTGTAGCCAGGAGGGAATAAAAGGGAAAGGGAAGCTCTGTGCTGCCATTGTGCTGCATTCAGCCTGCCCTGCCAAGGATGGTATCTTCTCTACTGTGCCCCTCTGACATGCTGCCCTGTCTTGGAGCCAGCCAACTATGGACCTTGTTATGGTTTGTGTCTAGTTGTCCCTCGAAAGCCTCATGTAGTCATAAGGTGAAGACTCCTAGGGCTTGTGATTAATTCATGATCCACTGGGATTATGTGTGATCCAAGGCTGGGATTATGGGTCTTAATATTGCTGGGATTATGGGTGTGAGTACTACATCCCACCCTGGGGTGGAGAGCCTGAATGGAATATAATAGACAGAGAGACAGACTTTCTGAAGCAATTGCTCTTTGTTATTGTAGCTGTTCAGCCATATTGAACTGATGCTCTCTGCCATGTGCCCCTTTGCCTTGGAGCCAGCTGAATATGGACTGAAACCTCCAGTAACTGTGAGCTAAATAAACCTTTCCTTCCTTCATTTTGGGCATTAGGTATTTGTACCAGCAACGAGAGGAGTAACTAAGACAGACCTCTACAACTTCTTTTTTTTCTTTATCTTTTAATTATATATATATATATATATATATATATTTAATACATTATGCATTGTTATATTCTTATTCTTAGTATCCATAGTACAAGATGCAGACATATTATCTCCAAATACTATTAGTACAAATCTTTCTTACTGAATTAAACAAAGTAGCTGTATATCTACCCTAACTATTCTGCACATACAGATACAAAATGGTCCTTCCTTTGTATCCCTTTTGTTTTGTTTAGTCCTGTCAGAAATGGGTATTAGGACCTCTAGAACTTGTGAACTATAATAACCCTTTCCTCTTTTAGTATTTTGGCTTAACATTGAAGAAAGTAAAACAATGGGTCTTAAAATAGCTCACCCTAAGTAAGTGTAAAAATATTGTTTCAGAGTGTAGCAGTTTGTGTAGATTAGCCAATGCAATTTAAGTATTATTTTTCCAGAGGGTGTGATACACTTAAATTCTAAGTTTATCACTTTGACCTCTTCCATAACCCTTTGATTATGTAAAGAACCTCCCAGTCCTCCATTTTTCTATAAATTTCAAGATATGCTTGCAAATATTGTAGACCTATACTTGGGTAACAGAACTTAAAACTATATATTGTTCCAAAAAAGAAAAAGCACTTATTGTTGCTGACGTTACTTCTCCTTGTACCCTAATGAAATTCATGGTGCAATCACTTGTATAACACCAATAATCGAATGTTTTAATCACTGGGGACTTGTCATATAGTCATTTGTACAGATTGAATGTGATGCTTCTGAGAACGTTCCCTCAAAATAAATAAGTAGTATTCTTTCTTTTTTCCGAGATTAATGAAGTGCTCAAAGTTTCCTATCTCCAAAATGTTAGAGAGCCAGCCAGGCAGGGTGGTGCACAACTGTAATCCTCGAATTCTGGGAGGCTGGAGCAGG
>PVKA01006446.1:40352-83830 GCA_004027165.1 Ctenomys sociabilis
AAAAAAAAAAAAAAAAAAAAAAAAAAAAAAAAAAAAAAAAAAAAAAAAAAAAAAAAAAAAAAAAAAAAAAAAAAAAAAAAAAAAAAAAAAAAAAAAAAAAAAAAAAAAAAAAAAAAAAAAAAAAAAAAAAAAAAAAAAAAAAGGCCTGGGGACAGAGGTCCATTTGCAAAATAAACAGAAAGCCAGGGGCAACCGCTTGGGCTCCCCTTCTGATCCTCTTTCTATCCAATAAAGTTTTTTCCTCAAAAAAAACAAAAAAAAATCAGAAAGCCAAACAATCCAAGTCAGAGAGCCCTTTATTTGAATCTACACACTTAAGCTGTTACCAAAAAAAGGAAGCAAGTGCAATTCAGGTCGTCAGTCTACATCAGTGACCCTCCAGGATTCTGTCTTGGGGAAGCTCAGCTAAGCCCTACTTATTCCACAGCATTCTCACAGAAGGAGAGTTCTACAAAATTAAAAGGACATGATGCTATTGGCCTCTCAGATTCTATACAAGTGTGCTATAATTTCAAATAATTTAAATTCAAAATAGAGCTCCCAGTTTTATTACTCATGTCAAAATTTTTGTGAAACTTCATGTCACTGTGGGACATTTGCATATTTCTTTCTGTCTGGATGGAATTAGTCTTTGAGGGCTTTTACATATTCTTAACTGAGATTTTTCTTGAACACCATAGAATTTGCTTATTTTTGTCCTATAAGCCACACTAAATTCATACCTGAATAATGTAAGCCATTTTCACTTTGTATCATTTTACTCTCCAGAAAGATATCTTTGTTTTAGAATTACATTCATACAAAACAAACTCAGTGGAATCAACAACTTAAAATTTTCTCTATGTGTAACTGTAATATTTAATTTGTAGCTTAATTACTTAATACCTACCTCTTTAAATATGTATATTTCCTGATCTCAAAGATATTGTCTTAATTTATCACAATACTAATACTGGAGATGCAGTTTTTCAACTGACTTATTCTTCAAAAACTACTAAGCACCAAATAGGTACTGTCTAAGTTTGTGATCTGAACCCTTTTGCAGCACATATATAATAACATAAGCCACATTTCTTGGATTGGGAAGTTCAATATGTCATGGAAGAGACAGATTAAAATGAAAAAAGTGTTCAGGTCAAGAGTTATTGGTGCACAATGCTTTGGGTTGTACATGAAACGACTAAGAATGGGATGTGCAGATTTGGTAAGGGTTCAGAGAGAAAGGGACTTTTTAGTTTAGAGACTCTGTGGGAGTTTTCTCAGTAAATTGTTACTGAAAGCCCCCTGGTGGGAAGCAAAGGTCATCACCGAAGAATGACGACTTCCTCCAGCAATATTGGGTTCGTGATTTCCAGATATCCTGTAATGTAATGCTCTAAGGAGGAGACTGCCTCCTTGCCCTTACCCCAGCTGCAGCTGCAGGCGAGATCAGCCATGCCACGTGGCACTGACCACACCATTCTGTATTTTCTAAAACAAATCTCGTCATGCCTACAACACCCATTTACTGAAACCCCACCAAATACCAAAGTTTCCTGAGTTTCCCAGAGATTCACCACTCTCTTCTCAGCATCCAACCACCTCTCCCACACTCTTGACCTTTCAAGCTTTTTCACCAGTATGTGGTTCCTGACACCAGAAAATTCCTCTCTTTCCTAATCCCTTCACAGAACATTTTCTTCATGTTTTCCTGATATATAATCTGTTTCCCGAAGCACTTCAAAAGCAATATATTTTTATTTCTTCCTCTTGCCCTCTAGGAGTCTTTATATCTGGAGCTTGAAGCAGTGCTCTTTGTGTTCCCAGTTGCTTTTTCCACTATGTCACTCCTTTTTCTCTTTCATTTTCTTGTCTTTTTAAACACATCATCCTTTTTTTAAGCTGTCTTCCCTCCTTGTTTTTCACCTGTCTCCCCTCTGATAAATCTTGCATCATTTTTCTGCATCCATGTACACCTTCTGTGGCATTGTGGAAATCAACTTTGAAATCCAATCAGATGACCAGGTTAGTACACTGACCTCTAAATTCCTTTGTTCCTTATCTCCAACAGTCGTATCTATCCCTCTCTAGGACTTACTTACAGATCGTGTTGAGACTCTATCACCACCCTCTACCAAGCTGAATTTCAATTTTAAAAATCTGATTCTGTCAGTTCCTATTCTTCCAGTCTACTTATGCAAATCATCACTTCTCTAATACCATCAGCTCTTTGACCCTGTAAATCATCTCTGTTCACTGTAACCTCATGTCCCCATGTTTTGCTTTTTGAAGGTTTTTTTTTTTTTAAGTATGATCCCACTCTATAACTACTTCCTAACAAGTGTTCTTACTCTTTGTCCATTTTTACTCAATCACTCTTTCTTGGAGAAGGCTAAACGTTGGTCAAATCCAATTGGCTTTTCTTTTAGTTCTACATTCAAGTAGCTAACTACTACTACAGAATATTGCATAATTATACTTATTGGAATCAACCAAAGACAATGGCTAATTCTATACCTTCATCAGTCACTTCCTTTCTTTGAAAAAGATTTTTTTAGTTTATTAGCTACAATTGTGCATTGGAGTATACTTGAGACCATTAAAAGTATATTATCACATAGGATTCCCTCCAGATCTCTTTTCAGCTCTTCAAAGAGTAACAAAAAAAAAAAAAAAATGCAGAATTTTTCTTACATCCAACTAAGGCAAGAACCTATAATTGTTACAGAACATGTATTTAGTATATTGGGTGCTCATTTTCTGTTGTGCTCACCTCTCTTAACTTTAGTAATCTAATGCTCAATTGACCCTTTAGCTATCCAGTTATTTCATATTGTAATCCACTAATCATCATATTTTCCCTGGCCCCAAAGACAAGCGTTTAGACCTGTATCTGATTTTTGAATGCCCCCAAATCAGATGGCACTAAATGGCATTTGATTTCGTATTGTTGAATGTTGGAAACATTGACTTCAGTTTTCCTAAAGCCTAAGAAAGATATATCTGCATCAGGAATCTATGGTTTTCTCTGTATCTTGAACTTGATAAGCTACAAATCTTGAGTGTTTAAAAGAATACATATTCTTTTTTGCTTGAGCAAAACCACTTTGTGTCTGCCACAATCTTCATTGAATAGAAGGGTAAAATGTGAGGGCTAGAAAGGAGTGCTTTGATTTTTGATCTTTAAAATAATAATAATAATATGATATTATAAAATCTTTGCAATGTTTCAGTGAGTCATGTGTTTTGTAGATTTGCAGTGAATGTCACATTCAGAGTAGTAATTATTATTACTTACTCCCTCTCAACCCCTGACTGCATGTTAGTAAATACTTTTCAGTTCATCTAAGAGAACAAACATGAATTTTGTTGTTGCTGTTCTCTTTTTGATTTGCTGGTTCTCTTTGCCCATTTGTTCTAGTCCTTCTTCTTCTCCTTAGCATCCATCTGATCTTCTGTTGGCTTTTCTTCCCTTTAAGTGTTGTAAAGCCTTCTTTATTGTTCATTCCAATATCTCAGTCGCATTATCTTTCATTTTGAAGACTGTCTTGGAAATTTATCAAATAATAATTTAAAATAAACACCCTAATGATACAATTGTATAGAATTATTTTGTGTTTGCAGCAAACATTAGAACGGGGAGATCACCAATCCCACTTGATTTCCTAGCAAGGATGGCATGTTTCAAGTCCTCTAGTGGTCAGCTCTAACATTTGTCAACAAAAAAAAAGAAAAAAGAAAAAAATGAGTATGACTTACAAAAATATCTCCATGAAAAGATGATTGGACATTATCCGTACCTCCTTATACAATGTACTACAATTGCTGTTGAACAATAATTATATCAAAAATCACTGTTGGATGCTAATGTCAATTAATTCTTAGAATATGTTTACCTTTATTGGCAATACATTAAAAGAAATTGAAGAAAGAAATAAATTTAAAGAAATCAAGAAAAATTATTAATTCTTCCTGCTTTGAGGGTGGGAACAAACATTTTATTAACACAATACATTTCATTTTTTTGGTTTTGTGTGTGTGTGGGTGTGGGTGTGTATGTGTGTGTATACAAGGATTTCACCCAAGGTCTTTGTGCACAGCTACATCTCCAGGTTTGTTCATTCATTCATTCATTCATTCATTCATTCATTTTGAGACAAAGTCTTGCTAACTTGCTAATTTTCTCCAACTGGGCTTTATCTTACATGCCTCCTACCTCAGCTTCCCACTAGTATTATAAACATATGCCACAATGCCGAAGTTAAATTTCCTTTTTGATTATGAATATCTCATATATGATTCAAGACCAGATGTGACCACAATATATATAAAACTCTAAGCCCCAGGTTCTAATGCTTTTATTAAAAATTTAGATCATGATATCTACCTGATTTGAATTATGAAAAGAAAATAAATTTGAATACTCATCTTGACTAATTTCCTACAAGCAACCAAATTAATGCTTATCAACTCCATGAAATAATCATGCTGGGATATCTTTAAGCAACAAGGGAAATTAAAATTTTTCTCCAATTTCTTACAAAAATTTTACTCTTTCTGATATTATCTGATTAATTCTAAGTCCGAGTATACTTTTTAAATCTCTGAATAATATTCACTCCAATTTTTAAGTTGTATATTACTGATTTAATAAAACAATTGTCTTTTGCAGAACTAGGATTTAAGCTTTTCAATTTAACACAAGTCTTTTTTAAAAACATAAAACAGGCAGCTCCTCAGTTTCAAAGACGACATGAAATGTTAAGGAAATGAAAGACTAACTGTAAACAATCGCAAGGATTTTATGTAGTTGTTATGGTTTAGATCTAACTGTGTATGGGGAAGGTGAGCGGACTGCGGCAATGCTCTGCTCCGAAGTGAACTCATCATTGAGCTCGAACCCACAGGTGCGGCTGCGAGGTGGGGCCAGGTGGCAGCTGGCCCCGCAGGTGTGCCATCGAGGCAGATGATCCCTGACTCCGCCCTTCTCTCTGCTTCCTGGCTGCCTCGGGTTGAACACCTTTTCTTCTGCCAGGCCCCTGTGCCATCCTAACTCTGCTGTGAAGCCTGACCAGCCTGGCCTGAATCCATGGGCCTAAATAAATCTCTCCTCCTTTAAACTGTGGGTGTCAGATCTGTGTCTCAGTATGACAGAGTTATTTTTTATTTTTTTTTTTTTTTCCTCCTTCAGGCTGTCTTAAGGGCAGGTGTGGTACAGATTCTGGATTCGAACCACAGTCCTATGCGCCTGCCTGCATTTACCCAAGCAGAGCTTTTAAACAACTGAGCTATCCAGCAAAGCACCCCCCCCAAGCGTGTCTCAATATATGAAAGCATCTACAATGACAGCTCATTGAAGACCACAAGTAGTACAAATAAGAAAGAAATGTTTAAGAAGACATAAAAAATAAAGGTATGGAGATATCAGACTTCTTTTAGTTTTAAAAAAGTAACAGCTTTTGAGGAAATGATGTTTTATTTAGTTAATTATATTTTACTTTTAAGATACCCTTGCTTTTCTATGTTGGATTACATTTACAATACCATCCATTTTTTTTTAAAAGTTCTTCTTTCAGTTTTCTTCCATTAAAGAAATCTATAGACCTTCTTGCTCACTTAAAGCAGGTAACTGTATCATATTTTACTCTACACCAAACAAGTAATGACCTCTCAATACAAGGATATTCATCTGCTTCTATTTTGTTGACCTTATTCTTCTGCCAGAGTTTGATCTAGAAATGTGTGAAAATAATGAAGTGTTTCTTCATTCCCTACAGATTCTTAATTGGACCAAAAGTCTATAGCTAAAATAAACCAATTCAATATTAGAAAAACAGAAGTTACTAACATGTATGCCAGACACAAGAAACGAGTATTCATCACAAAGCTGGCTTTGAATTCCAGTGTACATAGCATCTTCAGCAGATAGCAGTAGAGTTTTAGAGAAATGAGAAGACAAAGGAAAAGGACTATGAGTGGCTAAAGCACAGCATCTTGGGAGAAGGCAAATCCAAGGTGGATAAAAGCTAGTGAGAGAGCTGACTGATGTAAATCCTTCGACATGGTGTCCAGATGGAAAGATCTAAACCTTTGTCTTTATAAATCTATACCTGGCTTTACACAAAGAAAGAGAAGGCAGAGAGCTTGCCTAAATCTGCTGTTTCTAAATTGCTTGCAGTTCAATAATCCTTCGTGTCTTGGGGCTGCATATTTTCATCTCCTATAGGAATTATATAGGGTTCAAAAACAAGGAAGCAGGATTTTTAGATAAGGAACACTGAGTTAAATTTGAATTTCAGACAACCAATAATTATTTAAAATAAATCTGGCCTAATATTTTACAGAAATGTACTTAAACTAAGTAACTGTTTTTTGTCTGAAATTTCAAATAGCACTAGGTACCCGGTATCCTTATTTGCTAACCTCAAAAGGAGGTTAAAAATTATTTAAGTGAAATGCATATAACAAACATTTCAACAAACATACTTATATTTTATTAATTGAAAAGTCAACGGATCTGGAGTCTCCTGGAAATTAAGAAACAACCTATAAATAATTTTATGCAGATGGAAAACAAGCTAGCTGCTTTTGTAAATCTCAACCATTTCTACCTTGCTTGACATTTTTTCCATTCTAATATAAACCTTATAAGTAATTGAGTATTAATAATTGTCTATGACTAGTGACCAATTTGACATCTAAAAATGTAGAGCTATGATAAGTGGCTGCTTTACACACCAAACTTTACCATAACATTTTAAAATACATTCTTACTTTCTGAATGACAGCTAATAGAGCCAAGGACAGATAGCACATTCAATAAAATCTTTTCTCAGGCCATATGCATTTTGAACCACATTCAATTTCTTTGGGTGGTTGGATGTGGCACAGATGAAACCCATGACCATTTGATGGGCTCTTCTTGGCTATCTGATGCCAGTAGGAAACTGGAAAATGTCCCCTTTCTAGGACAATAAACCCTTGAGAGTTAGCAGAACTGGGACTGTACTTTAATTCCCTCAGTTGACACTCATGTGTACTGAACAATCTGTGCAAACTTACAGGACAGCCTTGCCATTTTATATTGTGCAAAATAAAAATTAAAATTCAAAAACATGAAAATGACAGGTGGAATTAGCATAATCCTGGGAGCCAGGGAGATAGTTCAGGGAGATATGCACTTGCCAGGCAAGTGCAGGGTCCTGAGTTCAGTTCCAGCCCTGCAAAAAAATAAAAATAAAAATAATAATAACGATCCTTTCATCTTTGATTTTTGTATTTTTTCCATTTCTAAATTCTTCTTTATGGGGGCTGGGAAGATAGTTCAGTGGCATGAGCACCTGCCTGGCAAGTGCAAGTTCCTGAGTTCAATCCCCAGCATAAATAAACAAATAAATAAATTTCTTTTTATTAGTAAATAATAATTTGTGATACATAGTAAATTCATTTGTCATAGGGAAGGGAGATGTAGCAGCTTGAGCCTTGCTACTTCTTCTCTCTGCTCTTTCATCCCCCTGTCCAGATCCCTGCCGATCTTCACAAAGTTTATCTTCTAGTTTTTTTTATCATCTATTTTTTATTTTGCTCTTCAAATTATTTATACTTTGGGTTTGTCATACAAGAGAAACCATATAATATGTATTTAACCTTCTGTATCTGATTTATTTCACTTAGCTTTATGATTTTAAAATGCATCCATTTGTCTTTTGTGGAAAAATGACTCAAAATTGTCCTTTTTCTAAATTCCAAATCTCTTTTGATGTAAGGGTTATTTCTACCCAATATTCTTTCATTTTGTTTAACAAACCTCAAAATATTTCCAGTAACTTAAAATAGAAAACTTGTAGTTATTTATGTAAATAGCAGTCTTAAGGTAGTATCTGAGAATTCATTGACAGACTCTGGTAAAATTCCTCAATAACCTATATTGAATTGACATTTGAATACACTAAAGTGCCTTTCTTTTATGTGCCCCTTCAGCTTCTGAAATGTTTTTCAGATTCCCAGGTTTCATGAAGTTTTGGAGGCAGGCAAATCATCTGTGAAGAGTGCAAACAAAAAGGATTGCCGTCATTGCATCTAAAATGAGTTTAATTTTTATTCACTTCCTATGCATAATGGATTCCTGGGGTGTACAATATGCTGCATTGTTTAATTATAAATACTTTTCCTCATTTTTTAATATTTTTTTGTTGTTTGGAACAATTTGCAAAAAGAATTGTAGAGGTGGTATAAAAAAGTAGTTATCAAAAGCTTTTATAGCAACTGTGCTTAATGACATGAAAGAAGCGAAGATAAAGACAGGATAAGCAGGAAGAATGGAACCACTTAATGGGTAGGTAAGACTTCCCTGACAAGTAGTTTATAGCTTACTGAGGCTGTTCTGTTCTGTTTTATTTTGTAACTTCCATGATTCAGGGGAAAAACTTTACATTTTCATAACATACCTCTTGGATGTTCACAGGCATTTTCTCTTACATGTCTACTTCCCCTACAGTGGAAGAAATGGGAGTTGCCTCTTGTTTTCTTTATCATCATGCACTGGAGACAAACTCACTGGAGTATATGGTTCATTAGAGACAGCTTTTGGAATCATGTGTTTACAAGCGTGCATTGCACATGACATTTTATGGAAAATGTCCCTGCTGTTTGCAGGGTGGTGAGATGGTTATCCTGCTCACAGTACAGTTACAATTGCAATTTGAGTCTAAATATGTAGTTGGATTACCTGGTAATTACTATTTCTTGAATCTGAGGGAAAAAAAATTATATTAAATTAAAATGGCAATTCTATTATTTAGTATTTATATTAATTTCATTTTATATCAACAAAAAACCTGTTAGGAAGTGAGTTTCTAACCTTCCTGATTGAGGTTTTTAATTTGTCTAATATTCATTTTCATCTGTGATTGTTTAACATACACAACTTGACAGTACTTTATGTTTCTCAAAATCTCACAATGGGCTGTGACATCCAGAAGACCTGGGCAGTGCTTTATCTACCTTCCACTAAGGGTGGCCCATGAAAGAAAGCATATAACTAACTTAATCACATTTGCTTAATGTTTACTTTTCAGGTTTGCTAAAAAGGGTTTAAAACTATGTAACATGGCCAATGAAACATTTAGCACACAATACATGCTAAATTATGGGAAACCTGAGACTTGCACCCACTTTATAATAGTCTCAGCCATGTTCTTAAGTTTCCATTCCTCTGCTGAGTTAAGTTCCTAATTCTTCTTACCCCGCCTATTTCTCATAAGTCTCCTACTCTGCCCCGGAGGTGGGACTTCCTGTCATAGCCCAGTTGCCTAGTTACTTGCGCCTTTTACCCTCTGACGTCATTTCCCTATGCCTCCACTATATATACCCAGAGTTTCCTTTGAATAAATGAGACTTGATCAGAATCCTGTCTTGTCTCCATTTCTTGCATCTCCTATCCCTTTTCCCTTCTCCATCCCTCCTCCTTCCCCAGGTGACCCGTGTTGACTTCCCTGCTGGACTGGACATCAAATAAGTAGCGATTATGTGAAAGATGTAAATACTGCCAGATATTGGTTGTAGAACTTAATTTCTTCCATTGGTCTCATTTTTAGTATGGAAGGTGTAATGGATATTGTAGAACACTGGAGAAATGGTCTGGAGTTTTGGAAAAGGGGGCTCAGGAAGGAAAGCAACATGGAGGTAATGTTGGCCACAAAGCAATGAGATAAAAAAGACTTCCATAAGAGTGCATCAGTGAGAAGGAATTAATCCTAATGTACAGATAAAGGAGAAGTGTTGATTACAAAATCTACATGGATTTGTACTTGGAAATGAGAGTGTGCAGTCAAGCAGTATTATTCAAAGACCATATGTACATAAATTGAGACCTGGTACCATTAACAGAAATGAAGATGTTAGGAGGAATACATCTAGGCAGAAAAGCCTGAAAAGGGAAACTGAATGGAAAACTCAAAATAACTATTGGGGCTACAGATCATGATGTGAGAGTGATTTAAATGGAGACATAGACATATATACTCCAAGTAGTGAGAAACTCCCAAAGTTAAGGCAAAAGGAAAACAAAAATAAGGATAAAAAAAAATGATGAGAGAATAATTTATAGGAGCTTGGAAATGAGGAGAAGTGGAATTAGGAAGTCCACAGAAGACAGTGTTGAGACAAGGTGCAGTGGTGAGTGCATGTTTGGCCTTCGTTCCCACTTCCTGGCACACAGATCCTAAACCCATGGCACCTCTCGATGTTAGCAAGGTAATTAATAGCAGAGGTCTCCTCAACCTCCTTGTGACCAGTGTCAATCACCAGGAAGACTAAGGCATGTTTAGAGGGATGAAGGAAAGGGGACTGAGTCTTCAGTCAATCATAAATGACCATAATTTGCTTAATTGTGTCTACATAACAAAACCTCCATAAAAGTACTTTAAATGATAGGTTAAGGGGACTTCCCGGTTGGTAAGCACATCTGTGTGCTGCAAAGCGGCACATTCCAGCTCCAGAGAACAGAAATTCCTTTGATCAAAATCCTCCTGGGCCTTCTCATTTGACTATTCATTAGTATCCTTTATAATAAATTGGCAAATCAAATAAAGCATATCCCTGAGTTTCGTGAGTAGTTCCACCAAGCTACTAAACAGTAGAGGAAGTTGTAGAAATCCTCAATTTGGAGCTAATTGGTCATAAATACACGTGAGGCTTTAGTAGATTCCCTCTATTGGTCAGTGAGAGTGTTTGATCATATAGAAAAAAAGATCCTCACAGTGGTACAATTATGCCAACTAAA
This sequence comes from Ctenomys sociabilis, assembly GCA_004027165.1. NCBI lineage: Eukaryota > Metazoa > Chordata > Mammalia > Rodentia > Ctenomyidae > Ctenomys > Ctenomys sociabilis. The sequence continues at coordinate 51,115 of PVKA01006446.1, forward strand.
TTACCAGACTTAAGCAGAAGGCAGTGGTAGTTCCTGACAAAATAGGCTTAAGTCCCTTCTTTATATGAAGAATCCTCGGATTCTGGCTTTGCTATGCTTTTGAAAGAGCTGGACAAAGGTCATAAGCAGAACTTGGAAATGTAAGATATGAAGTAGGGTGGGAATATTAAGGAAATTGATTTGCCTGGAGTTAGTAGAATACCTTGTGATGACCTTAGTCCAAAGTAGTAGATCTTCACCTGGATTAGCCTGAGATAAAAGGAAGAATTGAGGAGCCAGTGAGAACTAGAAACTGAAGGTGGGACTGAAAAGGGAACTAAGCATGATGGCTCGGATGGACTTCTAGGAAGGAAGTGATTCCTGTGAAAGCAGTGTGTTGGACAAGCAGGTCACCATTCTCTCCAGAAAAACAATTGCTGACTAGTTTAATATTATTAGACACCGAGGGATGAAGGAACTCTGGTTGCTTTCCCCTGAAGACAAATTACTTTTATTGTTATTTTCTACTTCAACACTGTTCCTCTCAAAAAACAGCCAAACCTGCTTAGGTCAATATTTTCTGTTAAATTATATATTTAACAAATATAATCTATTTATGAATGTGTAGGTTGGAGCAGAAAAAAATTTAAAATATAAAAGATAAGATAATGATTAAAAATAGACTCTGGGTTCAATCTACCTGGCTCTAATCCTTAACACATCCACCATCTTTGGACACGTATCTATGCCTGTCTCTCACCTGAGAAATGAAGGAAATGGAGAACTACTTCAAAGGGTTTAGCCAATGTCACTCAGGGTTATTGTCCTAGACATGTACAAATTTTGTTTTGATTCTTGTTTTCATTGGTAAACAAATGGTACTGAAGCATTTTATGGCCTTGTTTTTCCATCCCTAAAATTAAAAATATAATATATCTTACAGGATTGCCTATAATAAATTATGTCATGTAAAGAATAGATATAACTCTTTAGCATCCTATTATTATATTGCCAAACATGGAAATCTCAAGGAACAAAAGATTGTAAGTTTTAACATTTTATTTTCTTCTAGGATCTCCATTCCAGAATAATGGAAATTCAAAAGCTGTATGTCATTATAGCCCTCATTTTTATTGCACAAGTAAAATGTATTCAGTGAAGAAAAATCAGAATGTATTGGTAGCAATTCATTCACATTTATTTCTAGAGATAATCACAGTGACTATTGAGAAGCATTACTTTGAGAATCTATCATATGGCTATCCATAATCTATGTGTCTATCCTTCTACCCATTCAAACAACCAAATAGACAAAACTAGGTCTGACATACATAAACTTTCAGTAATTTTATTAGTAGTCAACATAGTGTGACATTTTCTGTGCAAATATTTTTCTGTGGCTGCATGTATTCCATTATATGACTATATCAATATTTGTGAAATAGTTTTCTGTGTTCTTATTGCAGAGTCCTTCAAACTTTCTTCAGAGAGCTGGGTACATTGGTAAACTATAATCTTAGCTACTCTGGAGGCTGAGGCAGGAGAATAATAATTTGAAGAACAACCTAGGCAACTTGGTAAGGCCTTGTCTCAAAATTTGTAAAAAGTGGCCCAGCAAGATAGCTCAGCAGACTAACCATTTACTTAGGCAAGCGCAGGGGCCAAGGTTTGATTCCTGGTATCACATGCTGAGCTGGCCACCAGGACCACAAATAGTGGCACACATTTGTAATACCAGTGCTGGGGAGGCTGAAACAGGAAGAACACTGCAAAGCCAAGCTTTATAGTAAGACCCCTACCAAATACATAATAAATAAACAAATAAATGTAAAAAGTTTAGACAATGTGTTAATAAAGCAGTCTAGACTCATCACAACAGAAGAATGCCATCTTGACAGAATCATACTGTTACAAAAGCAAGCTGGAGAGGAGATTTGGGGGGCTTCAAGTGATCCAAGAAAGTCTTTTAAGAAGGAGAACTGATTGAAACTTGGACAAAATTCCTGATACAATAGTTAAAAAGTGGGACATACAGTGAAGTACCACTTAATAACTAAACTGATAAGCTGTCTTGTCAAGTGGCAGATTACTGTGTCTAACAACTTAATCTAATTTTTTGTAGTAAACAATAGTCTTTATTGATTTATAGTGTTACATCTCCTGAGCAAAATTAAGGGGAAAAAACTAAGTAGTGATAATGTAGGTGGTCTACAGTTTTGTCTACTTTGTATTAACACAGATGAACTTAATTGCAATCCACTTATTGTTTTAATATTGACCATTCAAGTATGCTTAAAGCATTCACATCATTACTTTTATTTCATTTCAGGTTGGCACATTTACCTTATTTTTTAAATTGATTTCCATAGATTACTACAATTCATTTTTTATAAGGCAGCTAGAATGAACTTAATGATTCAGAAATGTCACATCTGTCCCTTCTTAAGTCCTTTCAGTTTTTCTGCACCATTTGTCACATAGTTTATTTTCTGCAATGACCCTAAGTACGTCAAATCCCCTTCTGCTCTTTGAATTTTCATGTTCCACATAGCAAAATGTTTTCACATATACTTCTTTCGCCTTGTTAACTATTCACCTTCGGAATCTAATTTTTTTTCTATGAAAAAAGAAACCACAGTTTCATAAAATTTGGGAATAATAATAGTTAACATACTGTGTATCATGATTTTACAAGATTAGCCAAAGTGTTAATCAGAGTACAAGTCATAGACAAAAAATGACTCTCTTACAAGAGGAAACAGATAATAGCATACATCGTTCTTTTCTAATTTTATTCATCCTTCTTCAAAGTAATTTTCTGTACCTGTTAGAACAAGGCAAAAATAACACCTTCTCATAGCTCCCCATATTTTTCCTTTATATCACGTAAATTTTTACTGAAAATTCCTTGCATATCTATTTGTCCTGCTCAAAAGTAAACGGTATAAAAGTGAGGATTTTCTGTGCATTATATTCTTAGAGTACTCGGGCTAGGACACACAGGCATGTGCATGCACACTATTTAAAAAGAGTTGCAAAATGAATGACACTATTCTTCACAGTTAGGCTGCAGGGCACTTGGTTATTTTGTTTTGTTTTCCATTGCTGTGTTCTTTAACAACTCACCCAGCTTAATTGCCTCCACCTTCAAAAAGTCCCTTTCATTCTTGAGTTGAGAGCACACCTTCTCTGTTAAACTGAGCAATTGTGAAAAGAGGTGTTGCTTACAATAAATTACTAATTGAGGCTCCCTCCCTTATGGGTATAATAAAAGAAATTGAAAGGAGTTATAAGTGGGAGCGATTTACAGAAAAATGTGCATGGCTCATTGAGTGGTATCTGTCACAACTGCTGAAACCTGTAAGTATCTGTTCCCTTTATTGAATGGAAATGGTATGTGGGGAAGTGTGGATAGGGAGTAGGAAAAGTACACTGGTTCTTTTATGCGTATAACTTGAACTGTATGTGGACCTGTACTGCCTGAATTTGGGCTATTCTCCAATAGGATAGCTAACTCAGTTAACACATTAGAGTTATAACTACATTGTATAAAAAAAAAAATAACCTAAATCACTCACATGCTTTCATTCATTAGTTGGAATTTTACTTATAAGGTAGATTTGTGTAGGACTTTTGATGTTAAGGATTTTCTTTGCTGGGCTGGACATGTAACTCTGTCAGAGTGCCTGCTTAGCATGCGTGAAAGCCTGGGTTCAGAGTTCAGTCCCCACCAGTGCTAAATAAATAAATAAATAAATATCCACAGGTTGTTTTACATATGATATGCTAAATTACAAAAAAAAAGGAATTCTCAAAATTTGATTCTTTGAAAAACAAGAAGTTCATATCTTTGGTCTAGAGCAGGGGTTCCCCATTGACAGTAGCTCTGCCTTATGAAGAAGTCTTTGCTGGTGCTGACAGTGGTTCTACCATCTTCAAAGTGATACTTGTAAAGTTGCCCTGAAAACTATCATCTCAGTCATACAGAAACCATGAAGGATACTGAAGAACATGTGTGGGAGGGTTCCATGGAAGAGATCTGGCACCGATCACTCTGTTCCCGCCCTTTCACCAAAATCTTAACCTCAAGACAGGAAAATATGGTATACATGTTCTAGCTATAGGGATTGTCAAAAGATCAAGCTTACATGTCTAGTACTCTCAGCAACAAATATGGTGATAACAATATATAATATAACAATCATTGTTAATTCCCTGTTCTTGTTTTGAAATTCTGTACCACATTTATTGTCTTATGGTGCTTTTATTCTTTGTTTTTGCTATTTGTTTTTGTTTCTTTCCCCTTTAAAAGAATTTAGGATCCAGGGAGATGGTTCAGTAGAATAAATGTTTCCCTGGCAAGTGCAAGGGCCTGAGTTCAATCTCCAGGTTTTGAGTAAAAAAAAAAAAAAAAAAAAAATAGCACAGGGAAGGACACATCGTCAAGAACAGTGAGAATACTGGATTTGAGGCAAGGGTGAGGATTTTGAGCTGGACTAATGGCAATGTGTCTTTTAAGCATTTACCATATTTAAGACCACAAGGACCAAATGGTCATGGCAATTTCCTTCAAATAAAAGTAGTAAACTGAGCCTTAATCCATCTTGTTCACTGGATCTGATATTGTGCTATTTTTGGCTCTTCCCCAAAGTCAAAATGACCATGAAAAGTGAATGTTTTGAATCAGTTCAGAAAAATAACTAAAGACACTCATGAAAGAGAATTTCCAGAACTGCTGGGGAAGTAGCAAGAACAATGGGATAAATGTGTTCAAAACAGGAGGGCATAGGGAGATTAAAGGCAATGTGTATTTTCCTATAATAAAACTTTAAAAATGTAAACATTAATCATATGTTTTGATCAGACCTTATGTTTATTCAGTTCCAACTGTATTTCTACAGCAGGATGGAACAGATCTTTGTGGATAGGGTTAACCATATGTATTGTACAATTGGGTAAACAATTATTTTCTGTGTTACGTTTCAGTTTTTGAAGGACTGAATGTATAAATCTGTAAATAACTGTGAAAAACAAAAAATATAAGAATATGAAATATCAGAGGTCTTGATTCCCTAGAAAATAAGTAGTACTTGAATAATAAATTAATCAGGCTTTTCAATATGTAAATCAGTCACTATATTTCTATAGGTGTAGTGTGGATAGATGAAAGAATATTCTAAAGTCTTTTTAAGCTGAGTGTGGTAACATATACCTGTAATAATCCCAGCATTCAGGAGGCTGAGGCAAGAGGACTGCTGTGAGGTTAAGACCAGCCTAAAAAGGGAGTTCAAGGTCAGCCTGAGCTGAACAGTGATGCCATGTCTCAAAAAGACCAAAATACATGAATAAATAAATAAACTTATTCTGAGTGAGTATGTGTTATCTACCAGATGAAGCATTAAGTGATGCATCAAGCCAAACATGGGCATTGGATCCTACCTTGGGAAGAACAGATTTTTCAGCTTTTGACAGAGGTAATTTAAAGTCTAAACTATTGGTTTACATAAAATGCCAAACTTTGAAAATCAAGGATGTGAATGATGCTTCTTGTTTCTAAAGTTATATGAATTAAGAGAAGAACAATGGCACAGGGATAGAGAACTAGATGAATAAAACATAGCAGAGAGTAATAAAGCAATCTCATGTATAATTGAATAAAACTCTGAAAGCAAATCTTTCCAATAAATGGAAAAAGATGGCCTACTCAGTTAATGCACTGGCAAAAGTGAAGCTACCTAGTATAGGTTGAATGTCCCCAAGGTCTGTGGTTTGGCCCTATCCCATGGTGGCATCGGAAAGTAAGGGAAGCTATAGGAGTTAGGGCCCAAGAGAAGGTTAGGTCACTGGGATATTGGTCCCCAGGCCTCCTTTCTCTCTCTTTTTCACTTCTTGCACATCATGCAGGAAAACAACTTCCTCCTCCACATGCTTCTATTTTGCTATTGGTCCAAAGGCAAGGAGACCACCTAAGCATGGACTGAATTTCTAAAGCTGTAAGCTAAACTATGAAGCCTTTCCTTTTCTAAAAGCTAATTTTGTTACATTAACACAAAGCTAACATGTGATCTATTTGAGAAGAAAATGGAAATTAGTTTATTTTTATCTACAAAAATAAATTTCAGGTAAGCTTAAGTACTAACACTGGAATGGTATGGCAATATGAAAAGAAAGTATTGGAAAATGTCTTTATAACCCTGGGTTAAAAAGGCTTCTTATATGAGACATAAGAAACAGAAAAAGATCATGCAGGGATTTTTGACTAGTGAAAGAAAGACTTGGCCTTCTATTTTGAGATCACTAGAGAAATGATTGAAATATTTCAGCACGATGGGATCAGATTTGTTTTCAAAAGATGAGTCTCTTGGCCATGTATAAGAGAGGGAAAAGAACACAAGTATTAGTGCAGTTAGAGGGGTGCTTTGGCAAACTGGACGAGGGGGGATAAAGTTAGGTGTACAATGTTGGTGAAGAGAAATGGAAAGAAGTGGCTACATAATTCTAGAAAGACTCAGTATTTAGGAGAGGGGTGGGCCAGGGATGGGTATGAAACTAAGCAGGGCCCAGACTTGGAAATGTTTCCTAGTATGGACTAGAGGTTTTGAACTTTTCCTTTCAGGATATATGGGGAGCTAATAAAGATAATAAAGCAGGGCCCAGACTTGGAAATGTTTCCTAGTATGGACTAGAGGTTTTGAACTTTTCCTTTCAGGATATATGGGGAGCTAATAAAGATACCTACACTGAAAGGACACATTAGAGTTCTTTAGCATGAATTCTCTAGAAAAACTTGGCCTCATGCCTGAATCCCAGTGAGAAAGAATAGTGGCCTAATCTGAGGGCTTTGCTGTGGGCATGGGCTGAGGTAATGGTACTGTTATTGGCTGAGTGAGTGTAATAGAAGGACCACTACAGATGACACTCAAGATCACTGAGCTATGACAGAGGGCAGACTTGGAGGAAACACAGACTAACCTTAGACATGTTGCAACTGAGATGCAATATCTAGAGGAAAATTTCTATTAGAGAGGTGAAAACACACAGGGAAACTCACAGAAAGAGCTGAGTTGGAGATACCATTTTCCAATCCACTCACATTTGACTGTCTAGTGACTCTCCTAATTCTGTTCCCCATTCCTTGGAAACACTGTGCTTTGTGCACATTCAGTTCTGCGCTCCCTGCTAGTCCTGTGATCTTGGCTTGGAATATCCTGACCTGCAACTTCTTTAGTGGTGCATATTTGAATCACTGGAGCTGTTTAGTTCACATGGAATGAAGGCCTGACTTGGGTCTAATGGGAGTTAATAACCACTCCATGCATGTCACAGATGACAATTGTTATGGTCATATCAAGTTGTCCTTTCAGTACCTCATGTGGTTTGTAGGTGGGACTTTGGGATGGTAACTGGATCATTTGTGGCACACATCACTAGATTAGTCCCCTGATGAGTGTGTAGCCCGGTGTCACGTTGGGAGATGAGCAAGGGTGGAAGAGTGGGTTACTGCGGACATGGCCTGGAAAGCTGCACGCATGATTGCTCCTTTTCCCTTCATAACTCACCACTTCCCATCTGCCATGCCAGGGACACCTGCTCCTCTGCCAGCCCCTCTTCCATTTGACCCTGACTTGAAGCTGAATATCACGGAAACTAGCAAAACTGTGAGCCTTTTCTCTTTTAGCTTTTGGGTGGTTTTTTTTTTTTTGTTTGTTTGTTTGTTTATTTCAGTGACAAGAAAATAAGAGAGAAAAGAGTGACTGACAAAGGAAGAGTAGGCTCTTGGCTTTCATGGAATGAAGTTAGTATAATACCTGTGTGGTCCTGAGCTCCCTGGAGTTGGCTGAGGCTGGGCATTGTTTGTAGGCACATGCTCCACGGTGTTTTCTTTCTTTCTCTTTTTTTTTTTTCCAGAGCCAGGGATTGAACTCAGGCACTTGTGCTTGCCAGGGAAGCGCTTATTCTACTGAGCCATATCCCCAGCCCCTAGTTTGTTTTATTTTTCTCCTGTCTCCCCTGCTTCTTTGCTAACTGTCTCTAGTTGATCAAATTTGATGAGATTCCTCTGAATTCTCTGCCCCACCCTCCCCCTTACACTTCCATAACCCTCTTTACATTACCCAATTTTAGCAAGACGCCTCATTTATTCAGAATTCTTGAGCCTGCTTTTGGAAAGACTCTATTATATTATTTTACTTTGAATGTCCCCTTACTAAGCATTGATGCTTCTTCCTAGCAATTTTCATCCACAACTACTCCTCCCACCTGATACCCTCCTTTCCTCAACTATACATTTTCCTTTTCCTTTTCCCTTGTATTGGAAGTTGTGCCCACTCTCTGTCTCTTACTGCAAAACCCCATTGTACACCACTGGGAAATATCACTATGCCACTGAGACAGCCCTAAATAATCAATATTACTGTGCTTTAGCAAAAGGCATTGAAAAATCTTTAACATTACCTTTATATTTGGGACCACTGTCTCAGAAAAATCTCTTTTACCCACATTCCTGTCTGCTGTCTACATGAAGAAAGCAACATGTGAGAAGGATAATAAAGACAGTGAGTTACTAAGACAGCTCAGGAAAGGATGTGAAATAAGAAAAAAGGGCAACCAAAGATAAAATAGTGTAAGGGTTACAGTTAAGTGAACCAAAATAGGCCAGATTTCTGTGTAGGGCAAGGAAAGAACTGCCACGCATACATCTAGTAAGTAGTGAGTAGCTATGTTTATTGAAGATCATGGGACAGTAGGAGAAATAGAAGGGGAAAAGGAAGAGCAGAAGTCTTTGATGAGCTTCAGTGCCACCCAGGCTACCAGTATCTAAAAGGTTACACACCCCCTCCTCCAGGTGCCTCCCACTTAGTCTCAAGCTGGTGTTTGAATTAATGGTCTGCCTCCTCTGATTTCTAGACCTCCTAAGCTTAAACATGCATAATCACCATAGTGGGGGCATGTCATGCCCCACTGAAAGGAAAGGAGTGGCTCCTTGAGTTTCCTTGTATCTCACTATCAAAAGCATTATACTTTACCATAAAGATGGAGAGAAACACCAAGAATAAGACTACAGAAAAGGTAAGGCAGAAATTTTGCAGGGTGGATGGAGAGTTGTAAATATAGAATATGGTATAAATCATGGAATTTCAGGTGAAGGGTCTGAAATGATACAGAGGGGTCAAGTTACTCATTGGTTGAAAAGGATCTACTAAATATAGAAAAAGGAGGTCTTGGTACAATCCATTACATATTTTTGGATTTTACTATTTTAGAAGGTAAAGACTGGTGATTAACTTTGGGTGTGGGACCTGTAATCCCAGAACTCTGGAAGGCTGAGGCAGGAGGGTAGTAAGTTTAAGCCTACCCTGGGTGATTTAGAGACTCGATGAGTCCCTGCTTCAAAATAAAAAATAATGAAGGGCTGGGCATGTACCTCATTGCCACAGTCATGCATTCAATCAGCAGTATGAGGGAGAGCAGGGAGTGATTGTAATATACATTCATCTTCTAGAAAATTATTTCTGAGCACTTATAGCCCAAGCTCTGTTAGTGGGGAACTGGATGACACTACCTGCTTTGTACAGTTATCCTATGTGATGAATACTGAGATAGCAGTAAGTCATTACAGGTGCATAAAAGAAAACTCAACATCTGCTCATGTGGTCCAGTTTAAGAACTTCGATCATTTTATACTGTAATTTTGACTTATACTGCTTCTTTAATGTAATATCCTACTATAGTTCACTTAATAACATTATATATATGTATATATATGTACTTGGAAGTAATGGAATAAGCTGCTTTCTTGTTGTGTGGGTTATCTCTTTTTATTTAAACATTTATAAATCTTTTTTATTGCTCACATTCATTATATTTATTAGCTTCATGAGCAATGATTCATTGTCTGCTAACCTTCCCACACTTTTGCTCGTGAAAACAGCCAGTCAAGCAAGTATTGGGAAATATAAATACATCTAGCACTAAACTGAAGAATAACATTCAGCGTTGCTTTATGTTTACAGATCTACAGCTTTTAAAAATTTGTTCAGTTCTCTTTTGTAGGTTCCTGAAATGCTGCTGAACTAGAACTCAAGGAAATAACCTTTGGCCTGATTAGTGTCGTAAGGAGATCCAAACTTCAGAAATACCTATAAATATTTGTTTAAATAAGAAATATTATAAGTACAAAGTATAGATCAAAGATAGAGAATATAACGATTACACAACCAGTATTTGTATAAAAATGTACACATTTATTGTGTAACAATACATCAATATTAAACTCAGTTATGCTTCCTTTATTTTATTGCACAATTATTGTAGCCATTTACAATTACTGGTACTTTAAATAACTGAGATAAATTCTGTAATTATGCAGACTTCATTACTTGAATATTTAAGAAATAATTTTCTTTGCAGTTGTACACTTTTATATTGTTCTTATTTATTGTTTTAATTTTCCGTTTGCTGGTTCATTTTTAGATTCTGGAAAGAATGTTATATTATTTCATTATAATTTGGAGCATAGTACTAAATATGTACATTATATATTAAAGTTTAAAAAATGAAGGCTAAATTGCATTTTTACCTTTACTTACAGCACAATTATTATTTAGATAGTACGTTTCTTTAGAAAGTTTTTGGTATCATCACGTTTTCCTGTATCATTCATACAAGGTGATTCTTTTCACGGCTGGAATCTCGACGTATGCAACTTTCAATTTTATTGTAATAAGTATTAATATTTATGAACATAAAAGACATAAGAATCAATAGATACAAACTAGAGAAACAGCAAAAAGAGTTTTAAAGGTGAATCAAACCAAAGGCTCTTCTGTTTTTTGGGTGACAGATAAGGTGCTCTTCAGGTAGGAGAGGGCTATAGCTGGATGGCTTGATGTGGTTGGCGCCTTTGACAGCTGTACTTTCCAGGTTCCTGGAATGAGTAGCAAGAATTAGCATCAGATATAAAGAAAAGGAAGCAGAAAAAAAAACAAAAAAACTAGTAAACGATTACAAATAACATTTTCATGTTACCCTGGAGAGCTGGAAGCCAAGCAGACACTGAATAATAATTTAACAACATTAGTAGGAAATATCTGAGATGTTGGCAAAATCTGCAAATTCAACAGCCAAATAATAATAAACTAAAAACGAACATTTAAAAATTGTATATACATCCATGTACTTCTGAGTGCTCAGTCAGAACAACATTCTCGGGATCAAGAAATATGGGAATCACCATGTGGTGCAAGGTAATTTATTAATAGTCTCTGGGAGCAAGTGACAGCGCCCTTGAACCTTAGATTCTTACCTGCAAATTCTTTTATTTTCTAACTGAAATTTGAAGTTTACTATTTCATACCAAGGAGGAGCTAATTAGCAATAGCAAATCCGAGGTTTTTAAAGAGTTCAGGGCTGTGTCACCTGAAAAAGGCATTTATAATACTTCCTCTAAATTTGCAGTTACGGTTTACTTGAGACCTAGTCCTGCAAAGACGGTCTATCGCGAACTAATTAGCGATGAGCAGCAATTTCTCTATTTGAAATGTAATGCGTAATTATTCTGTTTACGCAAAACAACGGCAGATACGCTAAAGATCAGTCGAACTGTGTGTTTTTTCAAATAACTAGGCATGGAGTACACTCTTGGGCCACTATCTCACTAGGGCTTTGCACACGCAAGCAGAACACGCACACACTCGCCGTTTTCATTCCTCCGCAAAGCGAAGCGGGCCAGACACGGTCACGTGACGCGAGTGACGTCAACCCATAGGTTCGCGTGACCAGCCTTCCCGCTCCCCCCCCCGCCCCCAGCGCGGGAGATATCGCGAGAAGCAGGCTTACTATCCGAACTTCCCCGGGCTTGGGGGAGTTACTTCGAAGCGCAGGAAGGTGTGGCACCCTGGCGGGGCGCGCTCTCCTGCGGTAGATGCCAGGCCAGACAGAGGCCAGTGAGGGTGGCCCGCTTCTGAGTAGCACCCCGGGACAGGGACAGTAGGTGGCCCGCGAGTGGCAGGAGAGCTGAGGTGAAAGTGGCGCGCGCCCTCCACCCAGGGCCGCTGGTCGCCCGCGCCGGCCCTGGGCGGCGACCCCGTGCTGGCTCCGCGTGTAGCCCTGCCGGCGCTGCCCCTTCAGCTCCAGCTCGCGCAGCACGCGCCGGCTTTCCTCGCTTCGCTCGCCGCTCCCTCGGGTTCCCGCTCCCTCCCCCGCAGGGCTCCCCGTGGACCGCGTGCACCCGGAGACCGCGAGGCGAGAAGCGGCCCCAGTCGCTAGAGGGAGGCGTGGGGCCGGGGAGGGGGCTCCAGGATCGGGCGGAGGGAGGGGCGGAGGCGGTGCCGGGGGAGGAGACGAGCGCTCGCAGTCGCGGCTCGGCGCGCCTGCCTTCGCAGCGTTCTCGGCCGCGGGCTCGCGGACGGCCGAGTCCCGGCGCGCCCGGCGACAGCTGCCTCGGGCTGGGACAGTGCGTCCCGCTCCTTGCGCCTTGCTCCTTCGCCTCTTCGCGCATCGTCTTGTCCGGCGCGCCCCGCGCCGGCCGCGCCTCCCTCTCCCGCCCCGCTTTTCTCTTCCGGAGGACTTTGCCCCTGACATCTGGGGAGAGGGAGTGGAAAGGGGGCTCAGAGACTGTCCAGAGGCCGAGGAGGCGAATCGGGCCCGCAGGCAGCAGAGGAGATCCGTGCCGCCCTCCTGTCCGCTCTATTCCGCGCCCCGCCCCGCTCCGGCGCGCCCTCCTCGCCGGCGAGCGAGCGACTTCGGGACGACGAAAGTGAGCGGCCCGGGTGACAGCGCCGCGGGCTAGTCCCGGGAAGCCGCGCGCCCGCCTGCCGGCCCAGGATGGCCTCCACCGCCACTTGCACCCGGTTTACCGACGAGTACCAGCTTTTCGAGGAGCTCGGAAAGTAAGCACCCTCGCCAGGCATCGATCATCGCCCCCGACCCCACTGGCTTTTGCTCAGGGCGAGGAAAGAGGGGGGCAGGGTTGAATCCCCCCGGTGTGTCGCTCAGGGGAAGGCGCTGCTGCCCCGAGGAGTGGGGTGGTGGTGGGGGGTCGAGAGCGCAGACGCCCCTACCAGAGAATCCTCAGCTCTTTTCTCGTCCCTGTCCCTGCCCGAGAGAGTGAATTACGATCTCTGCAGTTGTAGCTGTCATCCTGGGAAGGGTACTTACTGCATGTGTGCGCGCGGGCTGTACGTGTGGCTCGGAGACGAGAGCCTCTTTACCACGCACACAGATCACGTTTTCTGTAAATAGAGATGCCAGCCGGCCTGACCCGCGCGCGGATGAGCGCTTGCTGCACCGACGGTGACATGTTTATTGATGCCGAAAGTTCAGCTCAGTCTCGTGGAGTCACTTTCATGTTCATTAGTTGTTCTGTCCAGGAAAAAGGGTCATTCGACCGAACTCACCCCTCTGCCCCATAGTCACTGTAATTCTTCGAACCGGATTAATCGCTCATCATCCTTCTTCCTGGGATTTGGGAGCGAGTTCTTATCGTTCCATGTGAGGATTTACTTCTCCAGGCAGCGGAGAAGCCCTTTGGAGACTGGGAGAGCACTGCCCAAGGGTAGCCTAGCTTGTATGAAACCACATTCTGCACTCAAGGGGCAGAATTACTTGGAGATGTTACAGAAAGGACAGGATACCTACTGAGGACATGAGCCCTGAGTGTTGATTTATCAAACCCCAACAATTTTTACATCGATAGTTTCAGCAGTTATCGAAAGGGTGCGATTGCGTGTATGTTGCTCGATCATACAGCTGAATTTGAGGAAAGGTACACATCTTTAAAGGTAGTGAAAATTATACCCTTATACACTGTCTGCTGTTAAAACATGGAGAATATGTCGGAAGTGCAGCTTAATTCTTCTCTGTCCCCTCCCCCAGCCTCAAACAGGGCAGAGAGAAATCACCTTACCGGGATTTGTTAAAGCACACACCAGTGTGCTCAAGATTTATATTTAATGAAGATAATCTCCGTATTTACTTACTTGGAGCTACATTAATTATTTTCTCCTATCAAAATAGGCAGCAGACTTTTGCTGCTGCTCCTTCTCAGTTCTGCTCTGTGCAGGGTTTTCCAGAGCATTTGGTGCTGTATGTGAATTGTAAGATGTTTTCCAAATTCTGTTGCAAACAAGAACTATCATAATTAAAAGTTCCTTTCATTTTGTTGACGACTAATGCATGCTCCCAATTAGGTAAAATTTTGCTTTCTATCCCTTAGTTGAAATAATGTCTGGGTTTCCTGGAAGAATTTTTCACTTTCAGTATGTTACTAAATTACAGGTATTTAACAATTCACTGAGATCAATAAAGATGTTCAAATTTTGTAAATGTTTACCAAGATATAAGATCTGATGCTATTGATGATCTGCTAATGATTTGTTTCCAGGGGGGCATTCTCAGTGGTGAGAAGATGTATAAAAATCCCTACTGGACAAGAGTATGCTGCCAAAATTATCAACACGAAAAAGCTTTCTGCTAGGGGTAGGTATTTTCAATCATATATGTATTGCTTTTGTATTCGTGGTGTTGTTGGTTTTCTTATAAGTCAGATCACTGAGGTTTTTTTTTCACCCTCAGTGCCTCTTGGTGTGTGTAAGTTTGAAAATAAATGAACAAATATCATTTAATAAAATTTGATATCTTTCTGAGCAGTATGTAAATAACTATTTTTTAGAGCAAGTAATGTTACTAAGTACATTTTGCATTTTTAGTTCTAGTATAAAATAACTTTAAGAAGGATCATGGAATGGAAAAAATTTAACTCATAATTTAAATCATAATTCCCTTTTGCTTTTGGGAAGAAAAATAGGTCATAGCTCAGTTGAATCATATATTTCAGTTGTAATTACACTTGAACTATTTTATCAATGCATATTTAACAGTAATGGCTTTGGGAGGAAAAAATTATGATTGCTGTAGTCTAGGAAACTCAACTTGATTTTGATATTCTGAATCCAGTTTAGAGCTCTGTGTGGTCTTCCCTGGGATTTTGCACATGCAGGTTATGGCCACAGAGATAATGCATATTCATGAAAATAGCTGTTGATAGAAACAAAATATCTTGAATCCTACTGCATTCTTTTTATTTTGTTGAATTCATGCAAAAGTACTTATACTGATGTATTAGACATTCTAAATATGTCTAATACATGTGTCTAAGATATTTCCATGGGAATTTATACTTGATGAAATAAAAATTAAAATGAACAAAATACCATGCTGTAAGCCTGTCTTAGTGACCTGGTTTAACTAATCGGAGTAGAGATTCCATTACAGTTAGCTTTTCCCATTTAATATGTCTTTTCACAACTGCTTTTTATGAGTGTCTGGCACTTTGTTCCTTGGTATGATTAAGTTGTTTGTATTCATTAAAATTCTGTTTTTAGCATATATTTAGTATTAGATGGCAGGATCACCTGCCACCTATATAGGGGATTTTGTTGTTATTTTCTTTGGCTGACTTTAACATAATTCTGAGGATGCTAAAATAACCAGTTCCACACCAGCATGGTATGAAAAGTACTTAGAAACATGTTGTATTAATTATCTTTCTTTCCTAGTCTCTATTGCATTGCATAGAAGGTTTTCTAAAATAATAGAACTGAAAATGTTCTTTGAGGAACAAAAGGAAAAACACAAAAATGCGTAGTCACTCTTTCAGTTATTTTATTATTTAATTCCTGTGTTGTGGGTATTTTTGGGGGACATTATGAGATCTATCCCAAGTCTTTTAGTGGCTTTAAATTTGCTCTCAAATCAGTGTAGTGCTTTAGGTATGTTAACCTCCATAGTTAGCATTATCCCTTATAGTCCACCCAGTTCTTAATCTCTACACCAGAATGGCAGAAATGGGTCCTGGTCACGTACCTTCTATTTTTTGCTGCCTCTGATCTGTGGAAGATATATCTTTGTAGTTTTTCTTTCAGCAGCCCATTCTTTAATCTGCCTGAGTGCATGAAGAATATCATTTATGGGAACTCATTGATTAGGGTCTGAATTCTGATTCTCACATATACCAGCTGTGTAATCATGGACAGTTTGCCTCTATTCCCTGAGCTTTTTTTAAAAAATATGTTAAGTAGGATAATAGAACCTTTGCTTGTAGGATTTTGTGTAAAGATTAGTCCAGTGTAGATAGCACCTACACCACAACATACTGTAGTACTAGCTGTTACTGTTTTCTGATGGGGTTGTTAAAGTGATCAAGTTAGAATACTTATGTCAAAGAAATTGAAAACTATAAGTTTAGTGGAATATTTGATGAACTGTGACAGCCCAATGTGAATCCTGGTTCTACTGCTTATTGTGCAAATTTGGTTCGGTCTTTACCTTTCCTGTATTGAAGCTTCTTCATCATTAAAATGGGAAAAACATAATCATGGATTCTCATGGGGTTTTACATATTCAGTGATTTTGTGAGAATCACTTCTTAACTTGCAAAGTACCGTAGCAGTTTTACAAAGCATTACTGTATATATGAAACTTATAGAACTTATTCTGTGAAATGCTCAACAGGTATATATTATCATACAACTGTAGCTGGTTATTGAATATTTGTATTTTTGAATGTACACATTTTAAGACTGGGTGTGGTGGTGCGTGCTTGTAATCCCAGTGCTTGGGAGGCTGAAAACAGGAGAATCACTATGAGTCTAATCTATGTGGTAAGATCCTGTACTAAATACATTAAAAAAACCTTCTAAATGTACACATTTATATAATCTATACCAATATTGCAAATTCTTAAAGAAAAATACCATGTTTTAATGTACCATTCAAAAATATAGCATTGAGAATGTAGAAGACTCAGGACAGAATAACTGTAATGAAAATATGGTTACTAAATTATCTGTAGAGGAGTTATTTGTATTGATATACTTTTTTTTTTTAGGGGGGTTAACTAGGGATTGAACTCTAAACTTTGTGTTTCCCAGGCAGGTGCTTATGGGGCTGAGTTATCTCCTCAGCCTGTATTGATATACTTTAAAATATAAATTTTAAAATCACATTTCCTTCAGAGATTATAATGATTCCAGAAAACATTTTTCTTGTAGGAAAACTCTCAAAAGTGACAAGTATATTCAAAGGCAATTGTTGAATGAAATAATAAAGAACATGGTAACTTCTTCTAAGGTCCTGATTTTGCATGCTAGGTGAATAATCTAGTGCTGAGCCACATCCCCCGGTCTTTTTAAAATTTTATTTTGAGATAGGGTCTTATATGCCTAGGCTTGTCTTGAATTTGTCATCTTTTTTGTCTCAGTTCCTGGGGTCACAGACATATGCACTGTGCCCAGGGAAACATAATTTTTGTATTATTTGAAATTCTGGGTGTTTATAAATACAAGTGTTAGAAAGACCAGCAGTTCCTCTAACTCAAGTACTGTGCTTTAGATGTAACATTACAAGTGAAAAAGAAAGGGCCATTTATTAGTAAATACACAACTGTGAGGAAATTGCCAAAAATTTGGCTATATTCCTGCACAAATGTGCACATCCAACTGTACTGTCACCCAGGCATTTTTCTGCGCTTAGATTTTAATGGGTTTTCAGCAGACTGTTTCAGTTGTGTTTTCTCTCAGCTGTTAGTCACGCACCCCATATTTGGGAGTCTCAGAGTCTATGGAAGAATGTGTTTCCTTTTATATCAGCATGTGCATGCACAGTACATTCATTACTGGTATAACTGAGTAGGTAAGTAAGTATACTCATTGTAGAGAATATAGTCTCTTTAGAGTAAAAGATGGCAATATTTGAAAATCTCAAATATTTGATATTTTATGTGTAAGTTCTGTTTTCTAAAAAGCTTTTCATTTTAAGGATGTTGGGCATACTTAGTAAATGGTGGATAATTACAGTAGAATTTTTGTCTTACATTTTTACCATGAGAAATTATAACATTTTGATCCTGGGTAGTTTAGTATTTAATAAATGCTAATTTGCTGTTAGTAGGACGTTTGCTAATTTAACTTTCCAATGTTTAGAACTATAAATTGTTAATTGGATGAAGTCCATCAAGGACCATAAAGTTTATCAGAATCCAGTGAACTGATGACTCTGATAACAGATCTTTAGAAATAGTTCCTGTGATTTATTTTGCATTTCAAAACCTCCCCTTGCTAATAATGACTTATTGACATTCATCTTCCAGCATACTTCTTGATGTTTAGAAACCAGTCATTAGCCAGGGATATGGTTCAGTGGTGCAGTGCCTGCGTGGCAAGCACAAATCCCGAGTTAGAGTCCCAGTAACAAAACAAACAAACAAACCAATCCTCACTCCTTGTTACATAGTATATGTCACAAGTTGTTTTTGTAAGATGTAATTATGACAATATACACTTGAAATGCACAATCAACTTTGTTGATTGTCCATAATCTGTTAAAATATACTACAAGTATATTTTACCTCCATTGCTGAAGTTAAAAAGTATATATCCATAAAACTTCATTATGTAATTAAGGTGTTCTGATTTTTAAAATTTTACTTGTTTTGCGCTGGTGAGATAGCTCAGCATACTAAAGTGCCTGCTTACGCAAGGTTAGGTAAGTGCAGGGATCCCCAGCACCATGTGCAGCGCCAGCCCCGCCCACAGGGTGGGCTGTGGTGGTACACCCCAATAATCTCAGCACTGGGGAGGCTGAAAGCAGGAGGATCACCACAAGTCTGAACTGGGTAGTGAGACCCTGCAACTACCAAATACATTAAATAAAATAAAATAAAATTTTACTTACCCTATTATTTCCTAAATCGGTGATACTGATAGAACATGAGATTAGACTTCTTCACCATGTATATAGAACTAGTGATGTATTTTTATATCTCTACTCTTTTTTGTTTTATTAAGAATATAAAAAATTTTGCTATTTTTAAATTTTTTTTGATGTCTAGGAAATTAAGAAATTATTATAATTTCCCAACCTCATGAATTCTTGTTTTAAATTTGAAGTAAAATTGAGACACTGTAGATAAGTCAAGTTGTACAAATTATACATTATTGATTTGGCAATGTGGAACTAATTGGGCAAATTAATATTTGAAGGGTTCTTGGCTAGAATAATGGTTTAAGAAACAAATTATGAATCATTTTTATTGTTTTTACATGGAATCACTATAATTTTTAAGTTTCTGGGCCCAGAAGTGGCATGTGTCATCCTTATTATTTTGTCACCTTTAGTTATGTTTAGTTGCACTTACCTTCTTACATGGGCTTTGAGAGTAGATATTTATTTTTTCTTTTAGCTAATAAGCATATTATTGATGTTAAAAACTAATTTGAAGGCAGAAAGAATAAAAATGTATATACATATTTCCAGGAAATAATAAAAACTTTTCATTCCAGCACTGTTAAGGCAAACAATAAAAATCTGATTGTCAGGTACCTCAACGTGAAATGAACGACTGGTGTCAATCTGCCTGAATGATTGCATGAGGTTTACTCAGAACCATGAAGAACTTTATTTATATAACCAGGTTACTATTTTTCTCTTTCATTTAAATACCAAATCAACTTAGTACAAAAACTAAAGTTTAGTACTAAATCAACAGTTTTTTAAATGTTAATGAATCAGTAAAACTCTACTGGGGTTGTCTTTGGGCTTATTGTTTTGAGCTACACTTCAGCTTATTTTTACAGATCTTATCCTTGAACTGACAGTGACAATGACTTATGATGTCTCTCAGACTAGGCTGATAACTTTTATTTTTGATACCTGTCCCTTCTCATTTATCATTGTGTATTATACACACTATTTTTATATCACCAGCAATTAATTAATGCTTGTTTACATGGGAGTTGTGTTAAAAATTTGAAGTTATAATAGCATCATTAACTAAATTCTTTGTCAAATCCAGAACCTTGTTCCTGCTAGGTGAGCACTATACCACTAGGCTACATTTCCAGCCCTTAAAATAAAATTATTGTAAGTAGGACATTTCAGAAGATAAGTTTCCTCAGATTCCAGTTCAAATACAAAGAACAATGTTTCTTTAGGTGAAATTATAGCCCTCATCTACCATAACCTGTCTCTTATTCTAGGACTGGGAAACTGGTAGTTTTAAAATGGAAAAAAGAAACTTTGTTGATTGTCCATAATCTGTTTACCATGATTGTAATCATACACAGTTCTAGAACGTCATTGATTTTTCTTCGTTACATGACTCTTGCTTTCTAGTACTGCAGTCTTTTTTTAACTTCTTAGAACTTCATTACCCCTGAATCAGTGCCATTTTCATCAGTAATAATAATTTATAAAAATAGAAATGTAAATGGCTATTATTGAAAGAGTATTGTCTAAGTGACAGTAGGTATGTAAGATACTTTTGAAAAGTTTAGTCCACATCCTGCTCCAACAATAGTATCTCCATTAAAAAAAAAGAAATCAAGGCTTTTGAATGAGACCTCAGAATTAGTAAGTGGTAGATGACTTCAATTTTCTCTTGAGCTGTTTTTTTCCACTCACATTTCTAGATCACTGTTACACAGAATTTAGCTTTTCTGTATTCACTTGTATATGCTTGACTGATTTCATTAATGTTCAAGTCCTATTTAGGAAGGATTATGTTTTACATATCTTTACATTTTCATTACATTGATTGATTTATGAATTATTTCTGGGAAATAATTTAGAACAAGCTGCTGAAGTAGCATAAGATCAAACTGAAGTTTCGAACACCTCTTCTGTGTATATTTTGGAAGGAAAATAACAGCAAAAAGTATAATCAAAATGGTGGTCAACTGGTTACAGAAGAGTTAACAGTTTTGGTAAACTCAACTCATTAATTAGTTTTGGGGTTTTACTATCCAGTTAATCTTTTGGGTTTACTTCTAAATAATCCATTTGTTATTACAAAACCAACCAAATAAAAAAATCAAGCTAACTAACTCAGCCTTTTGCCCAAAGCCCAGAGACACCTATTCAGAGAGCCATTTTACTTGCATGCTCTTGGTTAATAAATGTCAAATGGAAAATGGATTGTGTGGTTTTGTAGGTTCTTCTTAGATAACACTATTGAATAATTCTGTTTCAGTTGGTCTTCTCTCGTAGCTGGAACAAATACCTGACACCTATGAAGGAAGGAAGGAAAGGTTTATTTAGCTCAGTTACTGAAGGTTTCAGTCCATACTTAGCTGGCTCCAAGGCAGAATGACACATAGCAGAGAGCATCCAGTTCATGGTGGTAGGACAGCAACAGTGGCAATAGAGAGAGAATCTCTCTGTCTCTTATATTGCATTCAGGCCCTCTGACCCTGGCTGTGAGAAGTACACACACACACCCATAATCCCAGCAGTATTAAGACCCATAATCCTAGCCTTGGATCACCCATAATCCTAGTGGATCACAATCTCTAGAAATTCCCATTCCATGACTGCATGAGGTTTTAGGGGAACAACGAGACACAAACCATGACAATGTCAAATATAGCAACTGGAAAAAAAAAATAGATACAATTGTCAGATTCTACATGTATTGGAAAAGTGACTCTAAAGCTTAGCAAGTGGTATAAAAGTGCACGGAAGTTATAGTGTGATGTAATATGTACATGCAGTTTAATTTTCCAACCTAAAGTTTTCATCTTGTTTTTAAATTGATTACATAGGTCTTTAAAGAGCATGCAGGTTAGGTCTCAGAGAGGTTGGCTTCATCAGGGTTTCCTGGAAAGACTTCTATGTAAGTAAGCATGGTGGGTAAAAGAGAAATGGATGTCTAGGCAAGCAGGCAGTGTGTTCTGAGGAAGGAGAAAGTTCCAGTTCCATTTCCAGATGAAATGTGAGACATTTAGGAGTGTTGAAATCAGCTCAGGTGCTTCTCTACCTGTGATGCTGTCTCTGACTTCCTCTCTCTCTACTGATGTGTAGTGATTTCTTTGTTTTTTACACCTTTCATCTTTTGCTTTACTTAGCTCTTTCAGGTTTCTTATGGAGCTTTTCCCAGTTCTATCCTTGTATTGAATTAGGTATGTGTCCTGTTGTTTAGGCACCCATTGGCCATTTCTTAGCTTATCTTTGAATTAAAATTATAGGCACAGTTAATTTCAATACCGAAATGTTTGTAAATTTTGAATGAATGAAGAAAGAAGATGGTGTTTCATGAGAGAGACACATGGTTCAAAGTGAAATCTGTGACAGGTCAAGCAAATGGAATTTGAGCTGAGGCTTCTTGTCAAACAGTGTTCACTGACTTACATCAGTTAGGTTCTGCTTTGTTGGGAAGAGTTTTGTGTGATTTATTAGTTAACCACTTATAAATCCTCATTACTTTTCCTTTCCTATTTTAGCTGTAGCTGCTCACATCAATGAGCAGTAGCATTTTTGTGGGGTATTAACACCATTTAAAAAATGCAACTCATACATTAAATTATTTTAAAATATATGTTTTCTCAGAGACTTCTTAAGTTTCTGATACATTGTGTATAGATCATTGCTTAGTGTGTGTGTGTGTGTGTGTGTGTGTGTGTGTAACATGGGGATCAAACTGGGGCCATTCTATGAGCTACATCCTTAGTGCTTTTTCTTTTTTCTATATTTAGGACAGAATCTACAGGGTCTCAATAAGTAGATTGGACTCATAGTGATTCTCCTGTTTTCAGCCTCCTAAGTGCTGGGATTACAGGCATGCACCACTGTGCCCAGTCTCAATTGCCCTCTCAGCATGCTCCAAGGGTGGGGCCAGCATGGCATACGGGGAATCAGACCCCCCCAGCCTCTGTACTCTGCCTAAGCAGGGTTTAGTAAAGTTTTCCTTTGTAAATTGCCCAGGCTGGCTTTGAACTTTTCCTATCTTAGCTTCCCCATGAATTGGAATTACAGACTTTCATCAACATGCCTTGCTTCATTTATCTTTTGAGGAAGCTCATTTTTAAAGCATTGTGATTACCCTTTGAAGATTTTGGGATACACTAATGATAGATGCTGTTTGCATAGAGACTTTTTTTTTTAAGTAAAGACAGACTGCTGAGTTTGGAAATTTGATAGAAGGAAAATGACCATATTTCATTCAGTATCCAAGGCTTTTAAAGACAGAGTGGTTGTTGAATAGCACTTACTCATATTCCTTCTTTAGGGGACTTTTGTGTTACGTTGCAAGATGTTGAAATACCTGTATATATATTCCACTATAAATTGTTACATTCTGGTCTACAGGGTGAGACCCTGTAGACTCTGTACTAAATATACTTTAAAAAGTTTTTATATTCTAATATGTATTATGCAGTAGAAAATAAACTTGTTCCTTTCACTCGAATGACATTTTTATATTACTCCTATAATCATAGTGGCAAACGTAATTTGGAAAATTAGTTTGGGTGAGGATGTTGGCCACTTTTGTAGATACTATCCATTTTGTAGAAAATTAATTATGTCATAAACTAAATATTATAGAATTTGGGAAAATATAGAAAAAGGGAAATAATATGTTTTTGGTTTGTTTCCATAAACTTTTTTAAAATTTTCTTTTTTATTTGTTTTTTTATTTACATTTGTTAGTGTGCTGGAAGAAAATATACAATGTTTGTCTACTTCTTTAGTTAGAATCATGAAATTTCCTTTACAAATCTTTTGAATTTTTAACTGAAATACACTTCACTGAATAAGAATGACATCAGTGAATTATTATATTACTGGATTTTAAGCTTTTGCTCTTTGCTATGATTATTGACGTAAGAGTAAAACTTTTTGTTACTCATGGAAATAATTGTTTATATTCATAAAATATAGAATACTCATTTTCATAGAAATAGTTCTTTATATTCATAAAAGTAGAGTTAAGAGGATTGAACATTATGAACATTCCCAATAGCTAGTGCCAAATTGCTTCCTGAAAGTTTTGTGCACTTCTAACAATGACATTTACAGTATGATACCGAGATTGAATTTGGAGGAATTAGATTCAAAATTTTAATTTCAATGTAATAAAAAATGTTCACCATGTCCTAGGCCTTCTAAAAGGTGCTGGATAACTGAAGGTACAAAGATAAGCCCTTTCTCAAGGTGAACAAATAAAGTATTAACTAAATCACCATCCAGTTAGATAAGTGTGGCAGTAAAAGTGTTTACTGGGTTCAAGATGAGATGATGTTGGCTCAGTGAAAGTTCAAGACGTCCTAGGGGAATGAATACCCGTATTGGCTTTGAAAATAATCACTTGAATTTAGGGATAGATAGAAAAGAAGTTATTTAGGGGTAGGTGGAAAGTAAGCAGGTTAATACATTATTGTGAAATAGTTAATGAGAAATAAGTAAATTGGAAAGTGCCAGGAAAGCATAAATTTGATAGGATCACTTTCTAACTCTTGGTGATTCATACTGTGTTTAGTTTTGTGAAAATACTTGTCAGAAATTGACAAGACAACATAAAACTTCTTCAAAGCATTAAGTCTGGCAAGCTCATTTGGGAGAATTAATAAGTCAGACTGTGGAACTTTACATCACTGAGTCATTAAGGATGAAGAGTTGATGAGAGGAATAATTTTCTATCAATTTCACATTTTGTTTTATGTAGTGTCGGGGCAAAATATGGGAAAAAATGAGTGAATAAGTGGAAAATAAAGGACCTGAAAATATGTAGAGAATCAACCAATAGTATAAAAGTGCCTAAAGAGTGATGTTTGTATGTATAAACCAGAAAAAAAAAAATCTGCATTTGTAATAGTGGATTAATGACGGTTGCAAAAAAGTTTTAGGTTTCCATTCCAAAGCAAAAGTAAATAAATGTCTAAAATAGTGTTGACATTATTTACTGCCTGAACTTCTGGGGCCTACAACTGTGCCTGACAGCCTTTTCAGATATTTGTGGAATAGATAGAAGAATGAATGACTCCCAAACTGATTAGCTTTGATCTATGGGTACTATTTAGGTACCTAGAACTTTCTCCAGTAACATTTGCCATACTATAACCATATATTACCTTCCTCATTTTTATTTAACAGAAGCTCAAATAGATACTGTAAGAGTAATTCTTCGATGCAATTTTTAATTTAGCACAAGGTTGTAGTTTGAAAATTGCCACTTCTTTAGTCCAGTCACTTAAACAATGGAAAAATCTTTTATTCACTTACAAAACTACTTGAACCTAGAAATTGAATCTCTCCAGCCAGCTCAGTCATGTAATTCTTTTTTCTTGATTTTAAAAGGATCTTAGCAATACCAATTATTATGTAAGATCTCCATAGTTTTATTTCATTATGTATGCATATTTGTAGTTTAAAGAAGGAATCTTTTATTTTTGAAGTTAAAGTTGAGAGGTTTGGGAATAGAGTACAAAATCTGTTGTCCTAAAAAATAGTAATTCGGAGTTGATACAGTTGTCAGATAGCATGTTGGAAAAAATTCTTAATTACAGACCACAAGCAGAATTTGAGGTTCAAAATTAATTTGTGTTCTCCAAATGTAGCTCTCTTAATATCCAGCCATTTTGCATTCTAGTAGAATTGGAGAAGAAGGAAAAAAAGCTGTCAAGAACTGTTTGCCTCCTATGAATAGGATTGAGACCTTATTTTGGAAATTGTGTTTGGAAGAAAAAGTTATGTTTGGTTTAACTTTGCCCTTTGCTCCTGATACATCTGTATGTATGATCAGGTTAAAAGCAAGCTAAATTTAACTGTTAACTTTACTTAAGTGTGCTTGGAAGCACAAAAATACAATGTCTTATACTAAAAAAGAACTAGTTGCCAGATTACTGATGGAACTACCTCCGTTGTGTGCTGATAACCTTAATGCCAGTAACAAAATAAGGCCTGACTGGGAAGGCCTAAATGATAGATGAGATGGTTTATCTCTAAAAATAATGTTTTTAAAAAATTTTATTTGCTAACTTTTTTATAGTTTAAAACATTATTATAGATAGAAAGCTTTTAAGTATATGTGTTTTGAAATAATCCAAATGAAATAAACTTAAATTTGGAAATACCAGTATTGGAAATATACAGTGAACACACAAGGTCAGTATTAAAAATAGCACTTAGTTTTGAGAGTATTTTCACCTTGCATGTAACTGATTTATTCATGTGTCTATAATAAGCTTAGGGGAGAAGGAGGGGAAGTGAGAAAGAAGTCTTTGAGAAATTCTTGCAGATCATACTACGCTTATGTGGCATCTTTCATTCAAGGGTTTCTAAACATTGTCTAATTGAGTTCCAGGATACTTCTGGAACTCAGTAAGGGACAGTCAAGGATTCTTGTGTCTGAGCTGTGGGGCCTGTCTTGGCCCACTGTCAGGCTGCAGCTGTTTCTAGTACATATTACATTCTTCCTAGGCCCAGGTTTGGAGGAGGAGCATTACCCAGCTGAAATAGCAGAGGGATTAGAGGACCAGGGGTGAATTACCTGCATTGGAATTTGGCTAGTTCTTTGAGTCAGTAATGTTGTTCCTGTAAAAATGTTCGAGGATATTTTGCATCTTACTTTATCCTTGGAAAATAAGCTTTACCTCACTTTTCTTCTGGAGGGTTGTATATCTTAGAGCACTTAATATAGATCGTTTAAAAGAGATGCAAGGAGGTAGCAGGAAGGTAGGGAGGAAAAGAACTCTGAGGGAGAGAATTTTTCAAAGTGGAGGATGGCTATCATGCTTAAAGTTGTAGAGGAATAGAGAGCAAGGTTTTGCCTTTCCATACAGCAGAATTTCAGAAGTTTTTAGGATCAGATAATAAAGAATTGGACCGGTAGGCTTTTCTTTATCTTTATATACTTGTAACCTAGCAGACTATAGAATATATTAAGTGTTTAATAAATATTTGTTGAATGGACAGTCACTAAGTGACCATTTCTTGGAATTAAGGAATATGGGGACAACCTTTAAAAGCTTTCGTATTTAACAAAATAGAGAAGAGGAGAGGGCGAGAGATGACTGAAGTACAGAATTCATATTTTTAAAAAATGTATCAGTTATTTAATTATGTTCTTAGTAAATTTAGAACACTAATTTATGATGATAAATTCCATTTTTCAGAGCACAAACAGATTGTAGGTAGCCCTGGAGCTGAGGAACAGCTTTGATTTTTGGAAAGCACTTTCTGATTGACCTTGTGCTGCTCTGAAATCTGGTATCTTTCACAGTGTCGAAGATCTCACCCTCCTGGTATCTGGGTTTGCACAGCTTCTTCTTCTTGAAGTAAGCATCAGTGAGGTGTTTGGAGATTTTTACTTTGCGGATATCAATTTTTGTGGAGGTGGCAATGACAAATTTCTGGTATGTTTTTCATAGAGGAACATGATTAAGGCCAAGAGGCCTACTCACAAGCAGCAAACCATTGGCCATAGAAAGACCACTTTATTGCTTCTGTAATGCGTGGTGAGGATGATCAAAATGGTGCCAGGAGTGATGCTAGCTTGAAGTTTCCTCACATGCTGACTGAAGGATTTCTTGCCATCGCTCAAGAGCTTTCAGGGTACAACTTCAGTAGGGTAGTATCTAGGTGTATTTCGAAGCTTAACCATGGAGGTACCTCCATTCTTGTTCCCACCAGCTAGTTTTGTGTTCATAGCGAGAACTTTCTTCTTTTTCTTCTCCACCTTTTTTTAAAAATTAATTTTATTGATAAATGCAATTAGACAGTTTTGAAACAGGTTAGTAGACAGTTACAATAATTAATACATTGCATATTGTTATCTTTGCAGTAGTCATTCATATTATAAAAATGCAGACATGATATCTTGTCTAAACACTATTAGCACAAATCTCATTGAACTATCCCATTTTGTGTATACAAATATATACACAAAATGTTTAGTTTTATCAGAGATACGTATTCAATTGCCATTCAAATATTTAGCAAAATCTAATGCAGTCCAGTAGTCCATAATAGTAGTGGGTTACCGCAGAACTGGCAGTGTCAGAAGTTGTTGACTTGAGCCTTTTACAGCTCAGCATATTAATATGGCTTTACTTTTTATACCTCATTTTTATACCTTTTTGCTGCATGGTTAAGACCAAGATAAAGCAGTACCTATATAACAAAAAATGTAACTTTTGTATCAAACTTTAATTTAGGAGCTGTGTACTTTCTCTTATACAAAGCCTTTCTGGAATATATAGCAAATTGGAAGTATCTACCAATTCCTCTAACCTGGACAGGATTTCAGATGTAGTGGGACTGCCCCTTCTTGAACTTTTTTGCCTTCACTCTACCCTTCTTACCAGTACCACTTGCAGCAACCTTCTTAGCTTCGGGTTTCTTCTCTTTAGTGTCTGACTTCTGAGTTTTTTCACCTGTTATTTTGTGTGATTAGAAAGAGAAATAAGTTTCCCCAGAATACATACTGAGTCCTTGTGTTCTCAAACCATATGTGAAACTGATGGGGAGGGTCACTAATGTATGTTGTATGTATATGTATAGGTGACATACATGCTTTCCAAAATGAAAGCCATTATCCGTGCCATGTAACCCATGTACATTATCATCAAATGAAGGGAAAGTGGTAAAAACAATGAGGTAAATGTGTTCAAATCAAGGGGGGAAATATTTTTAGGGCAATTAATGAAAACAAGTCTTATTATAATAAAATTGTTAACAGTAGAGGAATATGCAAGATTAGCTAGGTCAAGAGAATTAATGTTAGGAGTAAATAAAACTAAAGCTCATTTGGAGGACGAAGAAAAATAAGAAAAGTATAGAAGAAAAAGAGGGCAGGCTAGGCACAAGGGCACTAGAATTAAGGGGATGAGTGCTACCGCCCTAAATAGCTTGGATAAGATATGGGACAGAAAGCTCTATGGTCATAGCTTGATTGTTTTGCTATCTTCTGTTCACTATGAACCCTGCCACCTCGTGTTTTAACCAGCTGTGGTGGACTTTAGTTAAAACTGAGCGAAATAAACCTTTCCACCTTTATTTTTGGTGTGGAGTATATTGTCTCAACAGTGCAACAAGTAACTTAAGATATGTAGAAGGAAGTTAACCAAAGGCTTGCAGTGCTTGTAGCAATTTGACTATGGACAGCTAATAAGCCTTTGTATTTGGCTGTGTTAAATGTGACATTCATCATACTCAAGATGATCTGTTTACCTATTAGCAGCTATTCCATATTTTCTCCTAACTCCAGGCAGCCACTAGTCTTTTTGCTTCTGTAATTTAGAATCCTGCATTATGTAGTTTTTGGGGGCTAATTTTTTTTTCCCCTTAACATAGTACTGTAGTTTCAATGTTATCCTTGAGACTGTAACATGTGTCATTGTTGAATAGTCCTGCTCTATGGGTGTACCATATTATTCTTCAGTGGATAGACATGTGACTTGTTTCCTTTTTTTGTTTTTGTTTATTCTGAATAATGCTACTATGAACATTTGTGTCCCAGTTTTTTCTTTTTACATACATATGTATTTTTCTTGAATGTATACCTAGGGACTAAGGCAATATTTTATGTACTTACACATATACATTTAAGAAAATCAATATAAAGAACTTATATAGACAGTATCTTGTAATACAAAAAGCTGACTAACTTGAATGTCATCACAATACACATTTACATAATTAATAAGTACATTTTTTGCAATTTATATAGTTTGATGTGTGAAAAAGTAAGAAAAGGAATTATACCATGCTTCCTTTATGAAAAAAAATCATGCTGTATGAGCATTATTTTCAATTAACTGGGCCCAGAAGTGAATAGAGCAACTCTTTTACATCAAAGAAACATTTGTCCAGGGCTAATCTAGTATGATTTCTTTACTGATGTGAACTCTCTTACTAGAAAGAGTTTAGCAAAGGAATCCTTGGTATCCTAAGTTTTTGTTTTATTTATATATATATATATATATATATATATATATATATATATATATATATATAAAATTTTGTTTTGTTTTGTTTTCGTGGAACCAGGGATTGAACTCAGGCCCTTGCGCTTGCCAGGGAAGCGCTTATTCAACTGAGCCATCTCCCTGGCCCCAGTTTTTGTTATATATTGATGGAAATTTTTCTTTTAAATGGAATGGAAAGTTTGTTGGTAGACCCAGATCTACTTCACCCTTTCCTTTTTGATGGCTGAGCTGGTTCTGCACCTGACTTGCAGTCTGCAGGAGATACTCACAGTCCCTTGACATTGGTGTTGCTATGAACAACGTAGGAATGAAAAACAACCCAAAAACAAACACAAAAAACAAAGTTGGTTGTTTGAAAGGATATTCTAATTCATATTTAATTTTTATTTTTATAATATAAAAAACCCTACTTGCACTGTGGTAGTATATTTTGGGAATGAGTTATATATTATCTGTATTTAAAATTTGGTACATATTTCCAGTTGAATTAATGAACATTACTCATATTACATCTTTCATAAGATTCTTTAATTTTAAAGGCTAAGGTTGTTTAATACTCCCTTTTAAAAAGCTTTACAGAATTGAATCTTCTCAAGACATGGAGTAATTCATACTAGAAAAGTTTGTCTTAATATTTGACATAGTGGAGACAGGGATATAGTTTAGTGATAGAGTACTTGCCTAGAAAGCACAAAGTTCTGGATTAAATCCCCAGCACCACAAGAAAAACAATATTGAAGAAAGGTGAATATTTACTGATGTGATTTCATTATAATTTTAGTATTATATTTAGTAGACATTTTTGAGGAGATACAAGGATGATGAAAATCATGTTATGTTTTGTCAGAATCAATTGAAAACGTGACAGTATATTAAAAATACATATATTTTAAAATTTGGTTATTGTACAATGTCTTATTTTCAGTTTTTACCAAAAATCAGGTTAGTACATTGGCAGGGTACCAATTGAAAGGCTACCTTTCCCAGACATTCTTTTTGCCTGTGGGTTTTTATATGGGTATATTTAAATAGCCACATGAAACCATTATTTGTAGAGCATGGTTTGGAAGGGAATGTTTACAAATCATCTTGAATAATATGAGGTCTAGTTTAGGTAGAGCTGTCAGAAAACTAGGTATAGTGATTTTTTTGAGAGAAATTTAATTTGTTTCATCTAGCAATGTTTTTCCTTCACAATGATGATTTGCAAAGAAAATACTTTGATAATGTTCCTCATTTTTTGGTAGATGAATGCTGTGATTTATCATGTGTATAATACAGAACTGAAGACTTTGATTTCTAACATCAGTAAAATGTCCTTAGGCAATTTGCTTTATTTGATTAGGAAAAGGATTTGGGGCTGTGAGAAACAGTTGTGGGTCTGCCAGGCACATTGTCGTAAGTGTGCATCCTTGTGAGTCAGGCTACCCAATGGGGAGAAGAAATGGGAAATGTCTGATACAGGACTTCACCCAAATGCATTGTTTTAAATGAGGTCTTCACTTTTTCCCAGCATATATTCTTTTTTAAAAATTATTTATTTATTTGTATTTTAACTTGAGTGAAAAACAAGCAAAATAAATAGAAAAAAAAGACATAAACAGGGTAACATACAACAATACATATGTTACAGATTTTCAAGACAGGGATAGTTAAATATATATATAATTTCTTTTTTTAAATAACACAATCCAACACAGATCAGCAGTCCACAATAGAAGTCGGTTATCCACAGAAGTTGTTGACTTGAGCCATTCACAGCTCAGTATATTAATATGACTTTATATATCTCCATTTTTATACTTTTTTGCTGGATGGTTAAGACTGAGTTAAAACAAGACCTATATAGCAAGAAATGTAACTTTTGTGTCAGATAAGGTCAGTCAGGTACCCTCAGGGTTTATCCTGTAACCCTGTACCGCACTTTGTAGATAGGTCCCTTGTCAGTGTTAGCTGTGAAGATCAGTCACGGCCATTGCTTGACCAATTGGCTCTCTGTAGAAGCCTGAGAGAAAGTTTTCTCTCCATGTGACTCTCCTTAGGCACACTATACATCATTGATCGCATTCCTCTGTGGCCCCATAATCTCCTTGATCAGAAAATTTGGGACACAACTGAGTTCCATGATGTTACAGTACAGGTTCTCCTGTGTCCTCAGTCTTCACTGACCTTGAAAGGCTAGGGCCAAAATGTTGTCTGACCTTGCAGCCTTTCTTTTTCTCCAATTTTTGATCTGCAAATTTAGGTTGTTAAACTTCTAGAATAGAAGCTTATCATTACCCGGCAACATATGCAGTTCGGTTTACCCACACTATTAGTCTAAATATCAGACATTTTAAGCATAACACGGAACATGTATTTTCCATTAAGTATTGAGATATTAAACTCTAAGTCCATACAGAATAAGAAGAAAAATTTTTTTAAAAAATAAAGGAATTAACACTTACATATATTTACATAGATATTTAGAAATCTATCCATATACAGCATTGTAGCAGGACTGTCTTATGACATTGTCTTATTTTTCATTTATTACTCTTTAAAAAATTTTTTTTGAAAGACAGTATAGTAATAGTTGATATGCCATGACAAGAAGTATATATTTAGAATATGAGAATGACAGGCATTTGAAAGGTGACCCTTCCATTACACTTTGTTAAAATCAGTGCAGTTGCTTGGTTCACAGGTATCAGCATGTATAGTTCGTCAGGGTGAGAATCCTACCACTTAACTGCTAGTTTCAAAAATCTCTTGATGTTTCTCAGGATCATTGTCATACCCATCTAGTTTGTATAATGAATGGTTTTACTCCTGTCATGTTTCTCAGTTTTTCTCCTTGCCCTCTCATTGTCCAATCCTCAAGTTTCACTTTCATTTTAATTGTGTTGTACATTTCCATTTGCAATTCTCCTGGCAAGCTCAAGGGCCTGAGTTCAATCCCCAGTTCCGCAAAAAAAAAAAAAAAAAAAAAAAAA
>PVKA01006447.1:0-83626 GCA_004027165.1 Ctenomys sociabilis
TTCATAGACCTTTAGGCTTAAAAATGGTATTAATAGTCACTTTGTCTTCATGTTTTCCACAGAATGACTCATAGGTTTTCAATGAGATTTATTTTGAGTTTCCAAACATGAATAAGCTCAACCCATTCTTGGCCAGTTTTTCTTCATTTTATTATATGTTTACAATATATAATAATTAGACTCATATTTAGGAATATATATATATATATATATATTTCCAAACTATATCATTTATATATTATATATAATATTCTGCCAAACATATAGATATAGAATTTGCCAAAAGATGTATATGCACTTCAGGAAAAGAAAAGTAGTATGTTTTTTTCAACAGATGGTGCTAACCTTATATGGAGACCACAGATGATGCGATGTATCACAAAAATCTCACAAAATCCCAGCCCTTAAGAAGAAATTGAAAGAGCATGTGCAGAAATCTCAGCGGTAAAGATTACCCAAGCAGCAGCTTTCCATACCAATAGATGTTATGAGGCTAACGCTGCTATTTTGAGCACCTCTTATAGTTGCAGAGGCCAAACATAATATATATTAATCTTACGTCTTAATAAATTGAAATATTTATACAAGGTTTTCTTTTCCTGAAGCATGTGTACATGTTTTGGCTTTCTGGCCTTGTCTCTGTCTCTCTCTCCACATGTATATTCAACCCTTGGCTTGCTCCAAGGCAAAGAGCACATGATAGAGGTCAACAGCTCGTGGCAGGGGAAAGTAGCAAGGCAGCAAGAGCAAAAGGGAGCAGCAGTGAGAGCAAGTCTCTCTCCTGCCTTATTGCATGCAGGGGGTCTGCCCCAGGACTGGCGCAGCCCCCACACATATAATCCCAGCATTGGATCAAGAATCAGTCACAATCTGCAGAAGCTCAGCCCATGACTGCATGAGGATTTGGGGGTCATCTAGACACACACAGTACCAATTCTTAGACAGCAAAAAGCTACTTTAAGGAAGAGCTGAAGCATGATCTGTGAAGGTGAGAGAATATATATATCTTATATATGTATTTCCACTTTTACTTTTCCAATCCCTTCTCGCCATCAGTCTCCTCATACCCATAGATATCCTTTATATGGCTTCCTGCAAATGACTCAAATGACTTTCTCTGTGGCTGGGTGGTATGCCATTGGAGTATAAGTACTGCATGCTAACCGATTGCACCACTGGAGCTCTTGCCATTGGAGATATGCGCCATATTTTGTTTATCCATTCATCTGGGGATAACCCTATAAGCAACTTTGCAGACTTAACTATTATGAACTATATTGTTATACATATGGCTTGAATATGTCACTGTTTTTAAACCATTAGGGAATATACATAAAAGAGGTATGTAACTCATTATTGAAATTAAATTACTTGGACTATAAGCATAAAACATAAAAATTCAAAATAATTTGCAAGACAGTAGCTTTATTTCCTCATTGAAAGATTATTACTTTTTCCTTATTGAAAGTTTATATTTGCTAAATACCAAAGTGTCTCTGACCAAAAATGAGCATTTAGTCAGTTGTTTTTGAATTATGCTGTTTGTGGTGATTGGTAAGACAAGTTTCTCTTCTTTATAGTAGGCTCACTTGGATGGATTCTAGGAGAGCTGAGGTATGTTTTCATTCTGTAATGACCTGGGTTTCTAGTAAGCTATCGACAAGACAGGACTAGCATATACCTGATAGTATGCAGTCCTTCTCTACCTTTCTCATATTTTGTAATATCAGAGAGAAAGATAGACAAGAGAGAGAGAGAGAGAGAGAGAGAGAGAGAGAGAGAGAGAGAGAGAGAGAGAAAGAGAAAGAGACAGAGAGACAGAGAGCAGATGCTGGCTCTAGAGAAATAATTTTATTATTCAACCAGAACCAGAGAGTGTAACCACAGGAGTGTATTCACAGCCATTATCAGAGAGAGGTAGAGGTCAAAGATATTTATGGCATCATGATGAGCAAGAGTGAGGGAAACTATATATTCTAAATATTAATAAGATAAATACATAAATTGTGGATCATTACAGAATCATTAAAATATAGCCCAAGACAAAGCCATACATTTATATGTACAAGATGGGTAAGGCAATGATCCTGAGAATCCTCAGCAGGTTTTTGATACTAGCAGTTAATTCATAGGATTCTCACCCTGACTAGCTATATATGCTGATACCTGTGAACTAAGCAACTGCACTGAAGATAGCCATGTGTAATAGAAGGGTCAAGCTTGGTGTCATTCTGGTCTTCTAAATATGTACTGCTTGTCATGACATAGCAATTATTGCCATACTGTCTCTCAAGTAAATGTTTGTTTAAAAGAAAAGCTAATAAATGAAAAAGGAGACAAAGAAAAATATCACAGGACTGTCCTGCTATATATGGTTAGATTGCTAAATTTCTGTGTAAAAATATGTAATTATTTATTCATATTTTAAAAATATTTTTTATTTCTTAAATATTTCTCCATATTCTGTAGGGACTTAAAGTTTAACGTATCAATACTTGATGGAAAATACCTATTCCATGTTATGCCTAAGATGTTTGACACTCAGACAGTGAGGTTAAAGCCAACTGCGTATGTTGTAGGGTAATAATAAGTTTCTCTTCTGGAGGATTAACAATCTTAAGTTTGCAGACCAAAATTAGAGAAAAAAGGCTGCAAGGACAGCCAACATTTTAGCACTGGCCTTTCCAGGTCAGTGAAGACTGGACATAGGAGAATCTATACTGTAACATCATATAACTCAGTTGTGTCCCAAATTTTTTGATCAAGGAGATTACGGGGCCACAGAGCAACATGAATGATGACATAGAGTGTGCCTAAGGAGAGTCACATAAAGGGAAAACATTCTCTCAGGCTTTCACAGACAGCAAATTGGTGAAGCAATGGCCATGACTCATTAACATAGCTGATACTGACAAAGGATCTACAAACTGTGAACAGGGTTTCAGGATAAATCCTGAGGGGACTTGACTGACCTTATCAGAATCAAAAGTTACATTTCTTCTTATGTAGGTCTTGCTTTATCTTGATCTTGACCATCCAGCAGAAAAGTATATAAACAAGGTATTAAAAAGTAAAGCCATATTAATATGCTGAGCTGTAAAAGGTTCAAGTCAACAATTTCTGATATTGCCAGTCTTACAGGTAACCCACTACCATTATAGACTACTAGACTACACTGGATTATTTTGCTAAATTCACACACCTACAGTATTTAAATGGCAATGGAGCACCCATCTCTGACAAAACTAAACAAAAATGGAAATATAATTGTATCTGAATATACAAAATAGTTAGGTTAGATATACGGCTACTTTCTGTTAATTCAATGAGAAGAAAGATTTGTACTAATAGCATTTGGACAGGATATCATGTCCACATCCTGTACTATGAATAATCATTAAGAAGATAACAATATGCAATGTATTAATTAATGAAACTGCCCTATTAATTGGTTTTGAAATTGTCTCATTGCTGTTTGTTTCTCAATTAAAAAATAAGCTATCTATAAATAAAAAAAACAAAAAAAATAGAAAATAGAAAAATCAGATCTCAAAAGAAATAGCCCAAGAGTTGTTAATAACGTGGAAAAAAGCTTAAGTTTAAAATTTGTGTAGGGGCTGGGGAGATGGCTCAGTAGAATAAGTGCTTCCCTGGCAAGCGCAAGGCCTGAGTTCAATCCCCAGTTCTGCCAATAAATAAATAAATAAATAAATAAATAAATAAATAAATAAATAAATAAAATCTGTGTAAATATCAAGCCAGAAATGTGTGTGTGTGTGTGTATATACATATATATATGTATACACACACACATATATATAATGCATATATGCATATTGCTTATTTATATGCTTATTTCTATGTAAATGCAAAAAATATATGGATTTCTAAAGGCTTAGAAGAAAATGAACAATATTTCAACAGTGAGCTGTAATCCTGGGTACTAGTCTTTGGGTGTGCCTGCTTTATAGTTTCCCAAATCATTCTCTTCTGTAATCTTAGGAGATTTCATTCAAAATGGAGAAATTAAAAAGAAAAAGATTGTGGTTAAAAATGAAAGAAGCATGAGGTGCAACTCTGTTCCTATTATTTAACTCCCCATGAGCATGTCTAGTATGAATTTCATTTGATCTGTCAGTTTGGACCTGGCACTTTGTTTTGTCAAGAGTGCCATTTTGACATTCTGAGTATAATGTTAACACAATGCATATAATTTAATACCATTCATTTGTGATCCTTAGGGACAACTGAAGCTGTTCTGGCTTTACTATTCTGTGCTCAGGCAGTCTAAGTTCAAATGAAACTAAACCCATATCCCAAGAAGCATGTTTATTGCTTACAAAAGAGAGAAAACATTGGGAATGGGCAGCCTGATTTTTGTGGGGAGTTCTGAATCCCAAGCTTAAAATTCTAGGTTACTATCTCAAACACTTTTCTATTCAAGTTAACAGTCTTAATTCTCTCTCTGAAGTATTTTCCTACAAATGTAGTTATTTTTTACCATTACAGTCTGTTATAAATGGAGCAAAGGATTGTATTTTTCTTATTAGAAGCTACCATTTGAATCTCTTACTTTGCTTTGTTTGATTATATGAGTTTCCCTTTTGTTTCTTCCTTTTCAAAACTAATAAAAATTCTTGAATCAGTTATGAGCCTGAGCTCACATTTTATGAGTCTGATGCTTGCTAGTCATCTCTCTTCAGTCTAAACATGACCAGTGAAAAAGGAATCATGTTTTCAGTTGGAAGAACACTTTTCAGAGCCCTACTAGATTTCTTAATAGATAGAAGGCTTAATTTTGGCTTACAAAGTATTTACTTCTCAACAGTATTTGAAGCAAGGAGAATCAGACTTATTGAGTGGGATGTTTAATTATTCTGATGGAAGTATTGTAGCGTTGCACACATTGCTTTTTTGGCAGATGAGCAGACTAACAAATATGCTCAGCTTGCCTTGTATTCTTCACTTTATGAAATAATATTATGATCTCTCAATTCACTAAGGATCATTTGAACAGAATCTACTTCCATCATCTGAGCAAATGTATTGAGGTGGGTCTGGCATTCCAAGCAAAACAGTGTTGATGAAAATCAATAGAAGCTGTACTGGAGATTAGAAGAATTATAAAGAATACCACCTTGCAAATATAGACAGTACTGAGTTTCAGGGACTATATTTCTAATTGCTTATGTACGAATCTGGTCAATTGTGCTTGCTTTGGTAGCACCTACTCTAAGAATCCAGTTAATAGGAGAGGGACAGTGAAGATTGTAGGAAGGATTGAGGCCAAAAATTAGATGTAACCTCTGTCAGAGCTAGATTTAACAGATAAGTAGCCAAGTCATGTGAGCTCAGAACTGGAAGAATTTTACCTAGGGAAAGGGGGTTACCTAGTAGTGGCCAAAGTCATTTTAGGACAGATGCTATTGAGATACTCCTACAGGCAGAATCCTATTGTTTTCGACCAGAGATCAGAAATGGCAGCTGAAAGTTAGGTCCAAGAAAGAATACAAGCCTTATTTCTAGACAGACAGATACCACTTGGATTATCAAATAAGGGCTTTGACTGTTTAGTGAATCAAGAGAGTTAGAACAAAGGGAGAATTGAACTTCAGCTCTTATTGTTAAGGGGAGTTCTGACTCGATAGAGCAAGGTAACATGCAAGGCCAGAATGTGAACACAGTGTGATTTGATGTTGGGTTCAGATCTTTAAATCCCTTTTATGAAGATCATGATTATTCCTGGAATCCAGAGAAGGCCAGAGAATGTCAGTACTGGCCCAATGGCCCAAGTGTATGAAGATGAAGGCTACAGATACTCAAGTAGCATTAGGAACCTAGCTGGCTGGGAGTGTGGACTATAGAGCACAGAGTGCTCATCATACACGTGGAAGCTGGGGCTCCTCTGTCAGAAGTCTGTGGAGTCTGATGTATAGGGGTCCCATGAATAACAACCTCTAATATTAAGGCCAACAGGGCTCAGACTTTTTCTTTGCGCATATACACCATATCTCATCTATAAAAGACTGAATAGAACTGGGAAAACGTTTTCTTTAACCTAAAAAGTATTCATGGACTCATCCAGGATGCACTAATTAAACATTTTTGATGTGCACTGTAATGGGTTGGACATGTATGTGAGTTCTAAACTTGGTACTTGTGACAGTATTTTTATTTGGAAACACACCTTTATGGATGTAAGTTAAAATGAGATCATGCTGAATTAGGATGGAGACTCCTTAAAAAACCAGGACTGGAAATCCCATTCAAACCAGCTATCCCCCGACTAGGAATTTTCTCAGAACTAAAAACACTGTTTCATAGTGATATATGTGCAGCTATGTTTGTAGCAGTACAATTTGTGGGAGCCAAATCTTGGCAGCAACCCAAATGCCTGTCACCTGAGGAATTGATGAAAAAGGTGTGATATTTTTACACAGTGGAGTATTACTCAGCTATAAAGAATGATACATCCAAAGTCTTCATATATAAGTGGATTCCACTTGAAGATATAAGTAAAATAAACCAGACCCACATATGCAAATATCATATATTCTCCCTAGTATAAGGACTCAAAAGAAGAAATACAATGGAAAGATATAACACAATTAAATGGAAAGTGAAAACTTCAGGATTAAACAGTGAAGAAAGGGCAAGGAGGAAAGCTAGGAAAAGCATGACAAGGGGAAAAAACCATACATTTACATACACAAGATGCTTTAGGTAATTAACTGCTAGTTTTAAAAACCTCCATCATGTTTTAAAACTAGCAGTTAATTGGTGGGATTCTCACCCTGACTAAATATATATGCTAATACCTGTGAACTAAGCAACTGCACTGAAGATAGGAATGTGAAATACTAGGGTCATGATTGGAATCCCTGTCCTTCTGTTCTTCTAAAAGCATAGTGCTTCTAATGTCATATCAATTACTGCTATACTGTCTCTCAAGTAAATGCTTGTTTTTGTTTTTTTTTAAAAAGGGTAGCAAATGAAAACAAGAGATAGGAAAAGATATAAAAACAAGAATATAGCCTAATTCTATGACTTTCCTCTTATAAGAGAAAGAAAGGGAGAGATCACACATAGCAGGCTGTGTAAAGATAGAGGCCAACATGGAAACTGTGCTGCCATAGGTCAAGGAACACTGAGGACTTCTAACAGCCACCAAAAGCTGGAAGTGAGGAAGAGATTTCAACCACGAGGACTTCTGAGGAAGTGTGGCCCTGTTAATACCTTATTTTGGACTTCTACAGTTCAAAAATATGCAAAACTAAGTATCTGTTACTTTTTGAATGTTTAAACATTTACTTTATTATTCTGAAAGAAACTCTGCTTTTACTCAGCACAAAATACCAGCCTTTGATTTGAACAAACTTGCGAGATCATTTTCACCTCTTTGAAGCAGGAGTGGAAGGTCTCTTTTGGTTCTTTACAAAAAATGATCAGTAGATGTTACTGATGAGTGACATGAAAAAGATAAGCCAATGTATATCAGTTATAGCAATTAATGTAAATGGCTTCAATTCACCAATCAAAGGAAGCAGAGAGTCAGATTAAATCAAGAAACCAAACTCAACAATATGCTATATACAAGAAACACATTTAACTCAAAAGGAAATTCATAGGCTGAAAGTCAAAGGATGAAAAAACAATACTCCATGCAACGGGATCCCAGAGAAAAGCAGAGATAACTATTCTGTTTGTAGATAAGTGAACTTCAAGTCAAGAATGATCAAAAGAGATACAGAAGGTCACTTCATACTTGTTAGGGAAAAACTTCAAGGCATTTCTGTTAGTTTGAGTGACCCAGTTTATGGTGTTTTGCAAACAAAGACATGCATGCTTCTGTATTCTGAGTAGACACACAGGCAGAACAGCATTGTTTTTTCGGCTTGTGTGTCCTTTCATTGTCCTTTGAGATCCTAGTGAACTAAATAGCTGTATTAAAAGTTGGAAATTACTATGTTCATTAGATCATTTTGGAATTTAAAAATGAAAACATGATATCTAGAGAATCAAATATAGGAGAAAAAATTTTAAATAGAATTTTTAGGTAAATACCAGTGAGCATTCATAAAGTACTTCTTATACACCAGGTACAGTGCATGTCCTATATCTCACTCCAGCAAGAATGGCTATCATAAGGAAATCAACCAACAACAAATGTTGGAGAGGTTGTGGGGAAAAGGGAACACTTCTCCACTGCTGGTGGGAATGTAGACTGGTACAACCATTGTGGAGGTCAGTATGGAGACTCCTCAAAAGAATAGGACTAGAAATCCCATTTAAGGACCCTATTATTTACATATTATTATGCTCTTAGTATAAGGAGAGAAATAGACCTTAGACTATGCTAAGTAACTTGTTTTAAATCACTTAGATAATGAATGGCAGGGCCAGATCCAGACTCACATACGTCTGACTTGTGTGGTCTTATCCACTCAGTGATATGTGATTGAAGTCAGTATCACATGGAGGTATCAAGACCTCCATGTCAAGCTACACAAAAGAATCAAGTGAGAACTGCAAAAGCCAAGGAAGAACCCACCCACAGACTCTTCATGCCAAAACACTGTGCCATGGGACTTGACTAGTGAATTCTCTGATTCTTTCTCTTCTCTTGGACTCTTAAGTTACACAAGAGCTTAAGTCCCATCCTCTGTATGTAAAGGTATATGAACAGCAGACCCAGCACTAGGTAAGGACCTGACTCATCTTTTTAAACTGAATGCATTATGTAGGACACCCATGGAGGAAGAGGGATTGTGAAAGAAGAGTGTCACAGGATGACCAGGAAAGACTATTGTCTTGGAAGTCAGGAAAACAATTCCAAGAGTTTTCCATATTGAAGAAAAGGCAGGGTAAGGGCTGGGGAAGTACTATCTTAATTTACATTTAATTCCTTCAGAAATTTTTGAAACAACAGTTTCAATTCTTTCCAGAAATCTAGAAATGCTGGCAGAGCATAACCATGACTTCAAGAAATGAGGCATGAAAGCAAGAAATAAAGCACAACTAAGGAGACAGAGAGAGCCTGCCTCAAATGGAAAGTGAAGGGAGAGGCGCTTACAGTATTTACAATCTGGAACCAGGATGCTGAGCAGGAAGAAATGATAATTAGAGGACAGAGGCCACAGCAGAGACACAGGTCAGGAGGGAGATAAGCACAGATGTAGCTTAGAAGCGGGGGAGGCATGTTTCTCTGTGATGGATTTTTTTTTTCCTCAAGGCAGAAACCTAATTGGTCTAAACTTGAGCCTGTTTTGTAGTTGACAGCTTTCTAAATCTAGCCCAGTGTAGAAACCACCTGGGAAGTTTTATGAAACATGGGTTTCCAGGCCAAACCATTAGAGATTATGCTTCGGAAATTCAAGGTGGCACTCAGAAATTATGCTTTACAAACTTAACCAAGGTGATTTAAGTTATCCGCCTCCACCTCCCAACACTGTCTCTCAGTGCTGTTTATCAAATCAAGTACAGCATTTGCTAGCAATGAAAAATAATCACAAGTATATTTGCTGAATAGTGGCAGCATAAATTTTTATAATTATATATTCTGTGTTAATAGCACTAGGCTTAATAATTATATACGCAGTAACATACTCTGTTATTCCTCTGTTTGAATCTTTGGTGATCTTAATTAAATTCAGCAGGGGACAAGATCTGCTAACACAAAAGGTCAGTTTTCAAGTGACAATAGAACATTCAGCCTTGCGCTTTCTTAACCTAAACAGGGTGCTGTACTGTGAAAGCTAGCTTCCAAGTAAATTCTCCTGAGGACTCATGCTGTGTGCCTTTGCATCTTTCCTCAGAGATCCTACCCTCATTACTTACCTACCAACCACTGACACTAACTCCCACTCCTTTGATCTCTATTGTTATCTTCTGTCTTAAACTCTCATCTGTTGGGAACCATCACTATTTATTGGCCTTTCTATGTGGCTATTCTGCCCCTCATCGTAGACATGAATCTCAAACATCAGTGTTCCCAAGGATTAAAGCACAGTTCCTGGGCTCCATGCTCAGAGACGTTCCACCACGGAATTTCCCTCAAGTTTTTGATGATGCCATCAGGGTCACAATGTGGGAGGCAGGGGCTGACACCTTAACAGGTGCATCTGAGTTTAGCTTCCTTTTTTCTTGGTGTAGGTTTGATTGATGGCCTCTGCAAGCTCAGCATTAGGAACTACAAGTACCACCATCAGACTACTGTCTCTGCCATACTGTATCTACTTATTTATAGCACATAAGACAATCTTTCCTGATTATGCCAAGGGTTTGCAAGTAGACTGATTATAAGAGCCTACTTTTAGAGGATTCAAATAAAAAGTCAAGAAACAGTTTTCTCCAAAGCTTTGGTTTACATTTCTAGATATCATGTTAAAACTGACATTTTTAATGTTTTATCAGGTAGAAAACTAGGCATAGGGCAAAGATAATGGTTCGATCATTTAAAGATATAATTTTTTAATGTTATTTCATATTCAGAAATTAAAAACAAACAATGACAAACACTCAGAATATGCAGTTATGCAATAAAATACTACTGGAGAGTGGGCTAGGAAAAGCAACAACATGACCAGGCATTGTTTTCATTAGAATGTGCAATATGATTGCTGAATCATAAAATAACTGACAAGCATTTGCTATGGTTTAATATTGAGCTCTTAAATGTTTGAGCTCCAATTAGCTGATTGACATCTGCTGCCTTCCAAAATTAAAGAGGCTATGCAATGGCTGTTGTCCTCAGGGGACAATATACTGCATAAGACACTCCAGCTACCCTCTCTCACTTTTTCTGTTTTGTTTCAACACTTCGCTGCTGCTCAAAATATCCAACCCTCAACCTAAATCGCAGCATTTGGTAACTGCTGGGGAGTTCTGCTTCCCCTTTTTTTCTTTCTAATTGTCTTTTTTCTTATCTCTTCCACCTCCTACCACTTCTCATATCTCTTGACTATTATGTGGAAAGGACAGTTTTTATGAGGCAGTGGGTATTTCTTACTCATTATGACTACCCTTGCTTCCATTTTTCAGTAATATCACGGTTTTCTGTAACTTGCCCTCAGCTTTGTGTTTCTGATGGGGCTGTTAGTCAGAGAGCTCTATTCTCATTCTATGTCAGCTCACCCTGGGCCCAATCACATATTCTAAGGAGCAGTCTGTTCTTCCCTTGGATATGCTGAACGGTCTCATATTGAGCATGCTGGCTTTAATGAAGTTCTTAGAGCACACCTTTGGGAGCCTATGTCTGGTCTCTAAGAGAAAGGCTCCCTGTTATGTCTGAAGTAGTTGAGATATGATGAGATACATTTTACACTGTGTAAAGGCATTCCACTTCCATTTCCACATGGAAAGAGAAAACAACAATTCTGAGAGAAAAAACATGAAAAGAGGAAAAGAGAATTTAGACTAGATTCTGAATAGTCTCTCTCTCTCTCTCTCTCTCTCTCTCTCTCTCTCTCTCTGCCTAGTTTGAGTGAGATTTTTGGCACATGTAGCCAAGAGAATGTTTTCTTGAACAGAGAATTAAAAACTAATGGGATCTTCATTAAAAAACTAATGGCAGGGAACAAACTAATCTCATCTCCAATTGGGACCTTTTGCTCTGCTTACCTGTATTTGTTGCTAACAGTTTGTTTTCTTTCCTGCTTCCTTGCCTGTCTCCCTCCCTCTCTTCTTCCTTTCCTTCCTCCAATTTCTCCACCAGAGAGTTGTTTTTCTGGCCCCTTCTTCACACTGAACTCCTCAGAAGCCTCACAGAATCCTGCAAATGAAGAGTTTGCAAGCTCTGAGGTGAAGGATGGGACCTTACATTTCCAATTCTTGCTGGGAAGATCTTTTTTATAGAGAACTATAAAAAATTAATGGCTAGACCACGTCCGTCCATGTTGTCATGATGACAAGAGAGTTCTCTATTTTCATTTTCCTGCTTATCTCCAGTGGAAAATATCAGTGTGCAGTTAGCCTGCAGCACATACCGTGAGTAATATTCACATTGATAGCTATTGCTATTC
Source organism: Ctenomys sociabilis (assembly GCA_004027165.1). Classification (NCBI taxonomy): domain Eukaryota; kingdom Metazoa; phylum Chordata; class Mammalia; order Rodentia; family Ctenomyidae; genus Ctenomys; species Ctenomys sociabilis. The sequence continues at coordinate 12,021 of PVKA01006447.1, forward strand.
AAGAAGGATTAAATATTTCCATTTTACATTTCAGAATTTATTTCTAAGTAGTGTGGTTTGTATGCACATATTATAAAATAAAAACTCATTCCTACCTCTGCCTCTCTACTGTCTAATCTCCTAAAGCAACTGGACTTTTTTTTAAAGTTTAATTTTAACTAAAAAAAGTAATTGGCTTTAGGATTTAAAGACTTACCAGATATCAAGAAAGTAGGCATTTTGATACTCTCCTATCTTATTTCTTATTGCTCAGTAGACTGCTGTATAAAATAGTCTGCTTTGGTATAATATCAATTGTTTCATTAATAAAAGGGTTCCTCAAAATGGGTGGGTCTAATAATTAAGTGTCAGAAAATGTACACACATAGTTTTGCAGATACATAAAAAGCACCATGAAATTGCCTTAATTCAGAAAACTTGTTATGACTAGGCATGTCTAGATTTTTTCATTATATGAAAAAAAAAACTAGAAATAAAAAGGTTGCTGTGGAGAGTACAAAAATGATGGGTTTGGAGAATCCTTATATCTTTCTTTTTATGTGGTGAAAAACTGTTGTGCATAATTCTAACTGGCATGCCTCATAAAATGTTTGATCTTTCTTTTTGCTAATGACTCAAATTCAACCTTGTGGGCCTATTTCAAACATCAGTTTTTACTTTGAGCATTCAATCTTTGTCATCAGACAGACAGTATAAGAAAGGAGAGTAGAAACGCTCCAGGAAAATTGTTCATTTCAGTAGAAAAATGGAGTTTTAGGACAAAGAAATAAATGCTTTCTTTTTCTTCTTTCTCTCTTAAAATCAGTATCATGTTTTTGCAAAAATTCTTACAAGTAGTTGAGAAGGAAATGAAGGAAATAGATACATATACTAATGTTACTGGAAAGAACTAAGCTTACAAAATTTAAGGACTAAATTTAAAAATATAAAATGTTAATTATAATCAAAGAAGGAGGTTACTGTGTGGAATCAAGATACATCCAGTCTCTCATTTTTTTTTTTTTTGTACTAGTAACAGGTTTTCTCATTCTCTGGGTTTCATGTGTGAATTGGAAGAGAAAATTAATGGAAATACTTTGGGAAAACATTGTGGGCTTAGTATACATTTATATCTCCAATGTTCATTCTCTTTCACATTTTAATTTATTGACATTACAATATTTCTGTGAAATAATATCTTTAAAATGTCTTAATAAAAACCATATAACATAAATAAATACAACTATGTGCATACATATTTTGAACTATACATTTCTTCTGCATCCTGTATACTCCATGTGGGACCAATAAACCAACATGCCTCTGCTGTGCCCCATAAAATGCCTTTTGTTACTATGATCTCTTTTTTTTTTTTTTTCAGAGTCAGAAGAATTTATGGAGAAAAAGAAAATTTCTGCCTATGAGGGACCGAAGGGGGTCCAGAAAGTGAGTTGTTCTTACTAAGATTTCTAAAACTAAATTTGCAAGTTTATTTCAAGTGTTCCCATTGCCGGAGAGAATTTCTGCATTTGTGACCCCACAGACAGTGTACCTGTGTGTTAGAACAAGTAATAAATATACTTGACACAACATTCAGAAGGTAAAGTTACCTTCAGTGTAGAGTCTGTGTCCCCCCACCTTTGTTTACCCTAAAGTGATCATTTCTATCCCAAGAGACAGTAGACAATTATGTTTCAGCAGACCAAAGAGGGTAGGACTTCTAGACATTTGCCATATACAGACTTTACTTTAACTAGATGAAATAAACTATTAAGACAGGATGATGCAACAAGGCCCACACATTCTATTGCTTAGAAATAATTTATAGGTTTGACAAGATAAAGAAGGTAAACTCACAAAATAATCTATAGTCTTTATATCTTCCCCTATGGCAGATACATTTTTCATGTTTTCTCCTTTCTAAGAAGCTCAAATACAAAAAGGAAAGGTGGAATTGAATGCCATCACTTCCACATCACATTGAGTTATCTTCAGGGGGAGAAATTTCTGTTCATCCCAGCATGCCTGGGATGAACCTGTATGTTCTGTCCCTTCTAAGACAGGCTGAGGAACATCTCAAGGAGTGTCCTGAATTCTCCTTGGACGTAAACACAGTTCAAACTAAAACTTCATAGCAGAGTGATCTAAGGAGTCAACAAGGGTGATATCTAACAGCTACTACATGTTATCATGAACAAAAACAAAAAACTGTAGAAGTGACTTCAGATTAACTTCTGGCACTTTCTTAGAGTACTGAAATTTTTGTTTCAGTCCTCTAGGAGAAAGTTAGTAATTACTGTGAGATCTAAGGAAAAGATGAACAAAAATCACCCCTAATGTTACTAAAATAATTTTGTTTCAATGAATGCTAGAGTGCACTTTGCTCATACTACCCTGAATCTAGCAGGCATCGTCCCATCCCTATATCTCACCACTCTACTGAGCCTCCCCCATACCCCCGTGTGTTCCATCTTCAAGATGCTTTTGACTTTTCCACCCTAGTTTTGACTTCACTGTTCTGAATCTTCAGCTGTCGTTCTGCATTACTGACTCTGTTTGAGAATCTGATGAAAGGCATGGATCATGTCTTCATGCATTTATGCATTCATGGACCCAGACCTGCATATGTGCCTATGCATAAAGGCTTGTTTAGTGGACTTCCTCCTGATTCTGAAATCCCTAGGTTCTGTAGCAGTTCTCTCCAAGCTAACTAGCTGGGATACGGCCTTGTATTATTACTTGCTGACCAAATTAATACGAATGTTACTTCTTACTAGATTAATACATTCTTGAGTACATGTATAATAACTTTTCATGGGTAGCAAACTAATTAGTTGGCATTTCATGTTCTTTAAAGACCTATTAAATGGAGATATAGTTAGAAATATTCCAGGAATAGCAACAGCCATGGTACCATGACTTTCCATAGTCTCTGCCCATTAGAATTGTCCAGAAAGATTTTAAAATACTGGTACCAGTGATTGGGTACTGGAATTTTCATTTAAGTGGTCCCTGATGCAGCCTTAGCCAATGGTTACTGTTTTAAGCTCCTAGGTGATTTTAACATGTAGACAAGGTTTAGCACCACTGGTGGGTATGTGATAATGAAATCTCCAGAGTCAGACTTATGGAGATCAAATTCAGGCTGTCTCTTGCTTTCTGTCTGCCAAGTTACTTAACTGCTAGAAGCCTTCATTTCCTCATTTAAAAAGGTAGAATAATGATAAATTCAGTTATAAACTGACTAGCGGGGATATTGCCTTGTATTATTACTTGCTGATCAAATTAATACACATGTTACTTCTTACTAGGTTAATAAATTCTAATACTCTTACTAGATTAATAAACTAGATTATAAATTTTTTCATCAAAGGAGTCGATTACATTTGTTCATTAAAAATTAGAAGACATAAATCTTTAAAAAAATATTATCAGGTAGAGAGAGAGAGAGTCAGCCTTCAATCAATATTAGTTGCTACTGTTACTCTAAACAGTGAATATGTACCTGCACAAAGAGTATGACACATGCATCACAGTCTGGGCTTTAGCTGCCTTTGCCATACTGCCTTAGAGATGACGCAGCTGAATCCTATTTCCCCTTGTTATCCCTAGGCATTATTTTAAGGAATTTTCTCCAAGCTTTTGTGCTACAACCTAACTATATCAGATGATTCTGCTTCAGTAAACAGGCAGAGAAAGGCCCAGTTGGAATGATCTGGGAAAGACACTTGGACATGGAGTAGTATGTATATATATGTATATGTATATATATATATATATATATATATATATATATATATATATATATATATATGTGTGTGTGTGTGTGTGTGTGTGTGTGTGTGTGTGTGTGTGTGTGTGTGTGTGTGTGTGTGTGTGTATTCCCTGGGCCAGTATACCTGACTTTTGGTCTTGTTAGCGTTTCTGAGTCCATTATGGGCCCAGGCAGCCTTCTGCCTCCCAAGCACTCTGAGATTCCTTAGGCGTTCTGCTGTTGGAGTCTGGCTATGAAAAGGAAGATTTTCTATATATATTTCTTTATAACAATAATCCATGCACAATTACGTTTTCTCAGGTTCAAATAATACTACCTTCACTTTAGAATTATTGTTAATAATACACTTCAGAAATATTGTTAATAATACTACCTTCATCTTACAATTGTTAATTTGAAAATAAGAACTGATATATTAAATGTATCTTTATTGTTAGAAAAAAACAAACTCAGTGCGATTAAATGGATCAATCATGTTAGTTTCCTAAGCTCTTCCTATGCAAATTAAATTGAAAAGATAAAGGTAAATGTAGATTTTAATCTCTCATCTTCTCCAAAGATAGACTGAAAATCGAATATTTTTTGACCTATCAGTAGGTTCCTATGAACAAAAGAAGACAGTTTAGGCAAATTGCTCAATTATTTGCAATCCCACAGCTAAGTTCAGAACTGGTAGGATTTAAAGTATTTAAAGCACGGTCCCATGCTCCTTCTTACATTGCACTGCTTCCAGTGCTAGCACTATGTTGTCAGAATGGTACATTGGGAAAGTATCAACTTTGAAGCCAACAGGCCCTACTTCCATCCCTTATAAGTTATGTGGACTTATATGAATTACTGGCCCTTGGCAAATTCTTCAGGCCCTTGATAGATCATGATAGCATCAAAGGGGGTAATGGCAAAATGTACTTAGAACACTGCTGTCCGTGAAGTAGCAATGCAGCAGATGTTAGTTCAACCCCTTTTGGAAGAACATTCGTGGAAGACGGACCAGGTGTTCCCCACAGTAAATGAGCCAGAGAGGTATGCGGAGACACCTTTCACTGATGCATTCCTCCAAAAGCAATGCCCACTCCTAAATGAACCTGAAAGCAACAACAACGAGAAAGGACATTTATTCATTTGAAATTAATTTGGTGAGGCTGACAGCGGATCTTGTGTAATGGAGATGTAAAGAAACAAAAATAAAACATGGTTAGCAGTGAGACAGGGATGAGTAAGTACAGTACAGGTTTTTAAGAGCAGGCTAGTAAACATTTGCCCCAAATCATAGAATGTACAATAACAAAAATGAGCCCTAATATACAAGGGGAGATTATGCTTAGGTGGGGACCAGGATCTATGAGAAAAATTGGTGCCTGCATTTAATTTTACTGAAAACTTCAAAATATATTTCAAAAGACGTTAATAAAAAGATCCTCCCCTTTTCTCAATATTCTTATAATCGTTCTGAAAACATATATATAGGAGTTGTTCTCACACTGAACAGTTCTTTTTTTTCTTTCATTTATATATTTGCTACAGGGTCTCGCTATGCAAATCAGACTTCTAGTGATCCTAGTGTTTTTTCAGCCTCCCCAGGGGCTGGGATTACAGGCGTGCACCACTATATGTGGACTCAGTCCCCAGCTCAGTGTACCCGGGGGCGGGGCCAGCGTGACATGCAGGGCTTGGGATCGAACCTTGATCCGTGTGCTTGCCAAAGCAGGCGCTTAGTCTGCTGAGCTATCTCACTGGCCCTACCCTAAGCAGTTCTACAACTCTCTAGATGCAACCGGGTATGCTACAGTTCAGTTTAATTAGAATTCAGGTTGGCCCGTAGCCCACAGGCTCAGGGCTCAGTCTTTACAAGACTGCCCACCCACTTAAGACAGCGCTTTCATGTAGGGAATTCCCAGGTTGCTCATAACTTCTGTTAAATTCGGCTACAGGTCAGAGGTTATTAATCCCACCTCAGGTTTGCTAATTTACTTGAACAACTCACAAAACTCAAGAAACTAGTTCACATGCTATTAATGATTTATTAGAAAGGATACAGCTCAGAAATGGCCAATGGGAGGTGACACGCAGGACAAAGTAATGGCAAACAGAGCTCCCACGCTTGCGCCAAGTGCACTGCTCCTGGGCAGGCTCAGAAAGTCCAAGTGTTTGCCAGTTGTTCTCTTCGGGGGACAAAATTTGGGGCTACGATGTGTAGCCCTCTGACCACAAGGTAGCTCTCTGGACACTCACCTGCTTCTCTCCCAAAGCAACTTCATCAGCATAAACCCAGGAGTGGTTGAATGGGGATTATTATGAATAGAAAATGATGTTCACATCACCCCACTTTTCAGGAAATTTTGAGGGTTTTAGGTGCTCTGTGCCAGGAAGCAGGAATTAGAACCACATATGTGCATTTTAACATCAATCATTTGATTATTTTAAAGGAAACAAGGATATTTAAATGCCACTAGTAAGATACAGACAATATATTAAAATCTGAGTTTTTAATTCAGTACACTTCCCTATCAGTTGGCCAAAAAAGCAAACTTTAAAAAACACATTTCTGTGTCTGTCATTCTACTGCGGCAATGATGAGGGGTGGGCTGTCAAGCCATCATCTCGCTCCCAAGATTCGCTACCTGTTTGGGACTTTTGTTCCCCAGGTCTCCCTGACTCTACCCCTGATTATTCAAGCCTAAATCTAATGTCCTTTCATCATCAATTTTACTGCTTCTTTTCTCCTTACATTTTGTAGGAGTGCATATTGGTTACAGAAATTAATGGGATTCATTTTGTCAGAGTTTTATATACACATAATATACTTTATTCATCCCCATTTATTGCTCCACAGCCAACCCTCACCCTTACGTTCACATATTTCTTATGGGGTATCAATGTGCATAATGTACTTTTATCATCTTCACATCCCCATTACCCACCCCTACACCCTATTTTCCCCCCTTCTTCACTTTTTCTTGTCTAATAATAGTGCAGAGTGCAAGTGGGAAAATGTGCTGTTTTAGGAACAGGGGCATTTTTAAATTACTGAAATGAGTATCAAAGGACATTATTATGAATAAGGTTTATTTTCTTCTTCAAAAGCATCTTCATCAATTACAACTTATTTTAGCATGAAAGAAAATAAGCCATAAAATGAAACCAATAATGATCTTTTTCTGGTCTTATTTTAATGATCTTTTCTTTTATCTAATTTCTTTTCTTCTTATTTATGTTTTTTGCCTTCTCTGTTCCTTGTGGATTACTGGAAGAAGTTTAAATAATTTGAAGTTAAATGGAGATTATACTCTTTCACATGTTATATTCAATTATACTTCTTTCCTACTATAATTTTAGCATAGCAAATAATGTTGCACTACTATACAATGTTGCGTTATTATAGAAATAATGCTATACTTTCTGATTTGGAGAGTTTGAACACAAAAGAAAATAATTTTTCTAGAAAAATTAGTGTTAGAACAGACTGACCAACTATAGCTCTTTTGTTAATAGTTTTATTAAAATACTATAATATTTAATATACCAGTTTTTTAAAAATTACTGTAACAATATAAGATCTGAAAAATCAAATCATTTTATTATTTAAAATTTTAGGGCAAGCATTTTGTGGGCTGTTTGCCAGTATGGTACACAATAGTATCTGGAAACAGACTGGTAGAAAATATATTTTTTAAATGATTGAGTCTCATTACTGGATGCTCTTAACACTAAATTTCCTGTCTTAAATCTGATTCTATGAAAGATTGAGCCCTAAAACACTTAGGCATTTTTTGAAGCTTGTACAACTATCACAGTTCCATCTCAATAGAGATCAAGCAAAGTTCACACATTAAATCTATTATGACAAAATTACTGCAGTTTCCATTTTGATGACAATAACATGTCTGTTATTTCCATTGCTTTCTGAAGTATGAAGATCAAGTTTAAGCATACTCATGGTGAAATAATGCCTCTTGAAAATGTAGTGATAAATCCAAAGCCATTTTGCTTGAATAACAAGCCAAGGCTAACATTAGTTACTATTTATATGGGCAGCTTTCACTGATAATATGTGAACCTGAACTATATCCATTAAAATGCAGGTGGGCAATTTTGGTGGAGTCATTCAGTGCTGAAAGGTTATCTTGTATAACTCACCTGAAAATCAAACATCATCTCAGTTATGCTCAGTGGTACATTAAAGCTGGCATGAAGATAATTAGGTATCATTCTGGGGTAATTAAGAATATGCCACTTTTTATTCACTTAGCCCAGCTCGCTCTCTGCTTCACAGAATTTTGGATGTAGCCACTGGCATTTCACTCTAGCAAACGCAGGAGTCTTGCAGCAACTCAGGGAAGATGTGAGCATTGCTTTGGGGGCTTTCAAAATTCATACAGAGAAAAATCTACTTTAAAAATTAAGAACACAGAGGATGCCCAAAGAAAAAGAAACCTGCTGTATGAAGCAAAAACTATTGCTCACCTTTAAAAATTCTGTCTAGAATTTTTACCAGACTAGCACACTTTGATTTTATAGGTAGACCAAAATGGCATGTTTCACAATTTCTTTTTTTTTAGACCAAGTTAAATAAATAATAAAGTTATTCAGTGTTTGCTAGGTAAAACTATCATAAGTTGTAGGGCTTTCAGTTAGCTAATAGTAATTGCATCTTATGTTTTAAAAATAAGTTTTATTTGATTAAAGGAACATATTGGGCAATTGTACACAACCTTGTAATCATTCAGTTAGAGATACATCAAGGCCTGTTTTCGTGAGGTTTTATTTTTTAAATTTTTTTATTGTTTGGAAGGCAAAAGCTAAACACTGCAAAACTGAAAAGGTATTCATTGAGAATGATACTAATAAGTTCTAATTAATAAAAGTCAAAATAAGTATGCATATGCTATAGTTATAAATGGAAAGTATTTTAAAATTTTCAACCCAAATCTCCCTATTTACTTTTGCTTTCAGAGCACCTGCCATTATTTCCTTATGCTGACTATGCTAGTACTGTCTTGGAGAACAAACAATGACAAAGTAGATAACAGACAAAAGAAAGGTGTCATAAATAATTTTCTTGTCAATTTGGGTGGGCTGCAATGCACAGATGTATGGCAAAACATTATTTTGATTGTCGATAGGTGGGCATTTTGAATAAGATTAGACTTTTTTGTGGGTTAAACAGATTTCTTGCCACAATATGTGTGTGTGCCATCTAACCAAGTGAAGCCCTGACTGCCGCAGAAGACTGACTTTTCTTAATCCAAGGGAATGTCCAACTCACGGCCCTTGGACTGAACTGCAGCACTGTCTTTTCCTGAGTCTCCAGCCCAAAGGCAAACCATGTAGATTTTGGACTTGCCAGCCTCTGTAATCATATGAACCAAGATCCTAAAGATATTTTTTTCCACATAGCCTCCTCAGCCTAATGTTCTGTTTCTTTAAGGAACTGTGAACTTTATGAAGGGTCAAATACTTAGTTTTTGAATTTCAAGAGTGTAGAAAGAAAATCCAATAATAAATAGCATACGAGAAACAATTCAGAAAGATACTGTTTAAAAAATCAAAGTTAGAAAACAATATGTCATGTGACAGGAACCCAGAAAAAACTTAGGGGTATTATCTGAATTTCAGACAAAGTGGATTTCAAGCTAAAATGATCAGAAAAACAAAGAAAGTCTCTGTATATTAGTTAAGAAAATGATTTAACATGAAGAGTTAACAATTATAAATATATGCACACAGATACCAGCACACTCAACTTCATAAAATAAACACTAATAGACATTAAAAACTCAGATAAACACTAACACAATTATAAAGAGATATTTCAACCTCCACACTGTGACAAATGGGCAGATCATCTAGAAAAAAATGAACACGGAAATTTCAGAGTTGAACCAAATCCTCAAACAAATGGACCTAATATATGTCTATAGATAGATGCCCCCGCCCAATAACAGCAGAGCATACATTATTCTTCTCATTCCATGGGACTATCTACGAAATAAACCTCATACCAGCTAATGAATCATGCTAAATAAAGGTGAAAGAATCGAAATTCTCCCAAGCATATTATCAGATCATAGAGCAATGAAACTATAAATTAATGACAACAGAAACTACATAAACTATGCAAATGCCTAGAAATCAAACAATACTTATTTTAATACTCAGTAGGTCACAGGTGAAATTAAAGAAGAAATTAGACAGTTTATACAATTAAATAGTAATCCCAGTATGACATGTCAGAACCTATAGGACACAATGAAAACAGTCCTCAGAGAGAACTTCATAGCAGTGAATTCTCACATCAGAAAAAATAAAATGAGACCAAATCAATCAACTGCATCAATCAAGATGCACCTCTAGGTTTTAGAAAAACAAGAATAGTCTAAATCTATAGTTAATATGAGGAGGAAAATTATGAAGATCAAGGCCAAAATCAATGAAATTGAAATTAAAATAAATATGAAGAATCAATGAATTGAAGTTGATTCTTTGAAAGACTAAACAAAATAGAAAAATTCTTAGATAATTTTGACTAAAATAAAGAAAGAAAAGACCCAAATCCATGAAATTAGAAATACAAATTTGGAATCACAATGGATTCTGCTGAAATCCAGAAAATTATCAGTAATTATTTTCAGAACCTGTACTCTAATGAAATGGAAAATTAAGAGAAAATTGGTAAATTCTCTGAAACATATGAACTACCAAAAGTAAACCAAGATGATATAAAAGCACTGAATAGTACAATATCAATCAGTTAAATTGGAGAAATAGTTTGAAAAACTACCAACTAAGAAATCTCAGAGCCTGAAAAATTCACTGCTAAATCTTAAGGAATGTTAGTGAATCTAGCACCAGTACTCCTCAAACTCTTTGATGAAATCAAAAAAGGAAGCAGCACTGCACATTGCCTGGAGGCCAGCATTATCCTGATTCCAAAACCAGAAAATGGACTCAACCAAAAAAGGGAACTACATGCCAGTCACTTTAATGAACACAGATGCATAAACCTCAAAAAGATAATGGCAAACAAAATGCAGCAAATCATTAAAACGTTACCACATTGTGACCAAATAGGTGGTAATCTGGAGTTAATTCAACATATACAAATCAGTGAATGTAATACACCACATAAACAGAAATAAGGAAAAAAAGTCACAGGATCATCTCTATAGATACAGAAAAAGCATGTGACAAAATCCAATATCCATTAATAATGAACTCATTAAAGAAAATAGGAATGGAAGTGCTTTATTTCACCCATGATAAACCAACAACGAACATCATACTAAATAGAGAGAGCTGATAGGTTTTATTCTAAAAACAGAAATAAGACAAGGGTGTTTGGTTTGACTATGTCGAACATAGCTCTCAAACATTAGCTAGAGCAGTAGAATGAGAAAAAGAAATGAAAGGCACATGGATGTGGAAGCTGGGCATGGCGGTGCATGGGTATCATCCCAGCACTCAGGAGGCTGAGGCAAGCGGCGTACTGAGAGTTCAAGGCCAGCCTGGATTATGGAGAGAATTCAAGGTCAGCCCAAGCTACTTAGTGAGACTATCTCAAAAAAGCAAAGCAAAGCAAACCAAAACAAAATAATGAATATGGATATGGAAGAAGTTAATGAATATCAAAAGTTAATAATTATTTACTAGCCGGGCGTGGTGGCGCATGCCTGTAATCCCAGCACTCGGGAGGCTGAGGCAGGAGGATTGTTGTGAGTTCGAGACCAGCCTGAGCTACAAAGTGAGCTTAAGGCCAGCCTGAACTGCATAGTGAGACCCTGTCTCAAAAAGACAAAATAATAATAATAATAATTATTATTTACTGATGACATGACCCTCTACACAGATGACCTCAAAAACTCCAAAGACTACTAGAACTAATATCCAAATCGACAGTGTAGCAAGATACAAAATCAATACTCAAAAATCAATAGTACACAAGTAATAAACTCACCAAGATGGAAATTAAGGAAATAATGCTCTTTACAATAGCATCAAGAAGAATGAGATACTTAGGAATTAACCCAATCAAGAGGCTGAAACACCTCTACAATTAAACCCATGTTACTATGAAAAAGAAGGTTGAGAGTATATCAGAAAATAGAAAAATGGAAAGATATCCCCTGTTCCTGGATATGCTGAACCATTATAGTCAAAATACCAATAGTTCCTAAAAGTATATATATATATATATATATATACTTTTATATAATATAATATAACATATTTTTACATAATATATATTTATATATTTAATATAATATATTTTTATATAATATAACATTACTTACAGAGCTGGCAAAAGTAATTGTAAAATTCATATGGAATCAAAAGAGACCTAGAATAACAAAAGCATTTCTGGGCACAGTGGCAAGAAAATTTGTGTTACAATTCCAGATTTCAAGTTATACCGCAAAGTTACAGAGATAAAAAGAGTGTGGTACTGGGAAAAATATGTAACAGACTCATGAATCAATAGGACAAATAGAAGATAGAGAAACAACTCCAGGCACTTAGCTATGTTATTTTTGACAAAGGGGCCAAAGCACTTTGCCGGAGGAAAGTTAGCCTCTCCAACACATGGTGCTGGGAAGACCGGCTATCTGCACGTGGATGGTTGAAATTGGATCCATATCTCTCACTGAGAGACAAAGTAAAATGAAAACAGATTAAAGGTCTAAACATTAGACCAGGAACACTTAATTTTCTGGGGTACAAATATCAGTAAAAATTCTTCAATACAGGTCGAACAAAAGACTTTCTGAAGAAAACCATGGTTGCACAAGAAATAATATCAAGAATCGATGAATCACATCAAATTGAAAGCTTCACAAAGCAATGAGACTGGTAACAGAGTGGACAGACTGGTTACAGAGTGGACAACGTAAAGAATGTTCAACAATTTTGCCAGGTGCTTCTCAGACAAATAACTAAGATCTAGAACGTATAAAGAACTGAAAAAGATTAGAACCCCCAAATTTAAAGACAGTAAAAAATGGGCATCAGAAATAAGCAGTCTTTTCACAGAAAAATAAATACACAGCCAGTATGTACATGAAAAAGTGTTTAAGATTGTTGGCCATTCAAGAAATGCAAATTAAAACAACACTGAAATTCCATCTCACTCCAGGAAGAACAGCCGTCATCCATCAAGAAATCCACCAATCAGAAATGGTGTCAGGGCTGTGAGGAGAAAGGGATCCTTCTATACTGGTGGGACTGTAAAATGATGCAATCACAAAGAAAATCAGTAGGGAGATTCCTCAAAAACCTAAAAGTATAAATTCCATTTGACTGAGCTATTTCCCTTGAAGGCATCTTCTCTGAAGATGTAAGGACACCATACTGTCATTGTATACAGTTTGTTGCAGTGCAAGCCATAACAGCTAAATCTTGGAAACAGCTTGTATGCCTATCAATAGATAAATGGATTTTTTAAATTAGGTATTTATACACAGTGGAGATCTACTGTGCCAAAAAGAATTATAAATGTGACGTTAGTAGGAAAAAGGATCAAGCCCAGAATGTGAAATAACTCAGGCACATCAGCTTAAATATTGCATATATATCAAAGTAAAAAGTAAATAAATAGATAATAGGAAAAATGAAATAAGAAATTGCAGCCCAGTGTGAACAATGTGTTTAAAAGTGCACCTTGACTTCGTACAACTGTCTTACATGTTTTATGTTCCTTGGCTATTAGTCTTATTTTCAATATGCATACAGGATGATTAGCTTTATGAGGGCTTATAAATGAATGGATCTGATGTGGGGAAAATAAAAGGGTGCAGAAGGAAGGAGGAAAAAGAAGGGAATTGAAATGTGTTATCGGTAAGTACCAATTCCCTGCTACGAATGTAATCATCACGTTCGGCAAACGTGTATCAGCAAAAATGCAAAAAAGAGAATCTATACCTAGCTATGAGATAGAAGACTGAGAAGAATGCAGCTCAGTAATGGCCAAGCCTTTCTTTCCTTCCACTTGATAAAATATTCATGATTGTAGAGGAGGAGCGAACATCTTAGATTCAGCTGCATCCTTGATAAAAGGGTATTGAAGCTCTCTGCTCCTCAGACCAAGTCTGAAAGGTGGAAGTGGTCATGGCGGTCATCTTTTTTTTTTTCATGGCCATCGTCTTGGTAGTAGAAGTTTGTACAGAGTTTATACAGTGTAGAGTTTATACAGAGGAATAATAGAGAGTATCTGGCCCCAGAACCATTTGCCATCCAGCTCCACAAAAGACTGTGCTCTTGGTGATGGGCCTGGTCAGAGTGCTGCAGGCACAGCTGCTGGTATGTCTGGGCAGAAAGGCTTAAAGTAGTTTTGCCAAATTAGTAGCATCAGAGACTAATTTGGGAAGACAATAAGGATTTTCATGATGCTAGAGTAGTGGAGACATTGCACTGAGAGCTGGCTGGCTTGAGAAGGGCTAGAGGGGATATACAGGACCTGCCTGGAATAATAACAAAGTCTCAAGTGGGAACAAAGACACACTGTGGATGCACAATGAGCAGAGAGATGAGATGCCCATCCTGGTTCACGATTTTGCACAAGGCCATGTCTGAGAAACTGCTATACAGCCCCCAACATAGTGGAGAGTGACTCTAAAAGGACTGATACAAATTCTCACCCTCTTTTAGAATGGAGACTCAAAATAAAAACAGGTTGTGCAAAAATAACATATTCTCCTTTCTTTCACACCTGAGATTCTGAATAAAGATAATGCACATGACTGAAGAAAGAGGGTGGGAGAGATTCGGGAGTCCTGGGTCCAGCTCGGATGCAGCCAGTCATAAATTTGGGGAGTAACTTCACCTCTTTGATCTCAGTCCACTCCAATGTAAAGTGATTTTCTTAGACTAGAAGTTTCTTGGCCAATCAGTATTTTTTCTTCTTTTTTTAAAGTTAGTAGCTTAAAAAACAAAAAAAGAAACATCTCTATCAGAAAGAAATTCTGATGGCCACAGTGAATCTAGAGTCGCAGCTGCAGTTTCTTGCCCACAGCCAATGCTCAAAACATATGTGTTTAAGTGGGACAAAACAAATCCCAGGGTTCAGTGTTGAAATTATCCTTGGAGTCTTGTTGCCCAGGTGTGCATCACTCCACTCGTTGGTGACCATGTCATACCAATTTGTTTTTTACAATAGATATTGAGACCTCTGAAAAGTCTTCAAACGTGTTTCTGAACCCCATGCTAAGCAACATTAAAGCTCTTACATTCACGACCCAGGCAACCATAGCTGCTTCAGAACTTAGCAGATAAAAACAAGTGGAGAAAGCACAAAAGGTGTCATCTTTCCTTTGCTTGGGGATGTTTGTATGCACCATTCTTGGACATGAAGGGAAAAACAACCATGATGCATCTGCTCAACCACAGGAATGATGCTGGGAGAGGTTCAGCAGGGTAAAATTTTCATGTTTATTTCCCTTTTGCCTCATTCTAAGACAATTTTTTAGCAATTATAGTCACTACCTTGTAATAATTTATACTATGCACAGGAACTTTGGTAACACTCAAGATACACACCATAAAAATTATGTGTAATGTCCTGAGATTAATCAAGAAAGATAATAAAGGGAGAACTCCTCTAGCTATTAAATGACTGCATTATTCTGGCACTCTCCTATCTTACAGAAAACACTCTACAGTGGGAAAGCCTCCAAGTGTGCTTAAGAAGTTCTAATGGCCCAGAGTGTGGGGCTGGATTGCCTGGGCTTCATGTGAAGAGCAAAGAGTGCTAGAAGACAAGGTCTTTCAGCCCACATAAAACAGAGAACAGCAACCAAAGAACCCACCCACACAGCCAGGCCCTTGAGAGTCTGCTGAAGATTTTCCTCTGCAGTGTCTACAATGTGAGGTGCATCTTAACCAATGTTTTCCCACACCGGCAATTGTCTTTAAGAAATGAAAAATAAGGGAAAAATTTAAAAGAGGCAACAGCAATACAGCATCCACTTGTTAGGCATATCGATTAGTGTATATGACTTGCAGCCCTAGGAAAATGGGGACTATTTTATTTTTGGTGGCACTGGGAATCAAACACAGTGACTTGTCCCTGAGCTGTAGTCCCAGCTCTATTTATTTGGAGACAGTCTCACTAATTTTCTTGGGCTGGAATTGAATTTTCAGTACTCTTGCCCCAGCTTCCCAAAGCTCTGGGATCATAGGCTTATGCCTTGCAAAAAGATGACCTCTGAGGTCGGAGGAAGGAGGTTCTGTTGGCCAACTTGTGTGATCCCCACTGCAGCACTGTGTAGCTGCTTCAGTACCTGACTACTCAGTCCTCCAGATTACTGCACTGGCTTGAGCTGTCTTCCCCTTCCAACTTCATTGACAGGACTCAGATTGCTTTTCTTCAACTCCCAGAGCTGTCACTACCCATAGTCAATTCACAGGGTTCTGTGAGCCTAAGACTGGAATCCAGTATATCTAATTCTCCTTTTTTCTTTCTGTCCTTGAAAATAAGTCACCAGGCCCCTTTTACTGCTGCTCAACTAAACATTATGGAAAACACAGTGGAAGGCAGAGCACCAACTGCGAATGGCAGCCCTCAAATCCCATGCTCAGATGACATCTAGAAGTTTCACGAGTCTTCAGCATTCTTCCATTTCTACTGCAGTGAAGGTTCTTGCAACCCTCAGCCCTGTCCATATCTTGACCATACTAACTGTTCTTTTCAAAAACAGTCCTGCTATAAGACATTATTACATCTTAAAGAAAAGGTGATCCCTGCCAGCTGTTACTCACATTTCTACAGCTCTCCAGGCAGGGGGAGATATTAATCTTGCAGGGTTTTTCTACCCAACACTGATCATTTCTACACACTGTTTTCCCAATAACTATTGGAACTACTTGATCTACTTCAAATTTTATTTTCATTTATGTATTTGGTATAGGATCTCACTATGCAGCTTGAACTCATAGTGATCCTCCTATTTTTTTAGCCTCCCCAGCACTGGAATTACAGGGATGAGCCACTATGCCCAAACTTGGTGGCAGCTCCTGTGCTCTGGAGGTGGGGCCGGCATGGCATGTGGAATCAGGGATCGAACTGTGGTCCCTGCGCTTGCCAAAGCAGGTGCTTAGTCCACTGAGCTATCTGGCTGGCCTGATCTACTATGATTTTTTTAAAAAGTAATTTTTTGGCAGCATTGGGGATGGAATGAAGAGCTTACACTCTATGTAAGCACCATATCTATGACCTACACCCCCAGTCCTTTGCCGTTCTAGAAGAGTGGTGGTAAACCCAGGGCAGGTGTGCCACAGTGGGATGTTTGTATATTGAAAACTCTAAAAGGTTCATCATCACTGTTCTAGAAGCTTTTCATTGTCATTTTATTCTTCCTTAATACCGTGTTTGAAATTCTAAATTCTATTGACTAAGGATACCTATACCGGCTCCCAGCAACGTCACCCAAAGGAGAGCTAGTGTTCAAGAAACTGAGTGACTCACCTGAATCTACAGGCACTACTATTTCCCCTTGGTCCTGATGACAGAAAGCAGAAATAAGCAAAGAATTTGAGTGGCATGTAGCTCTTATTCCCAAGTACTAATAACCCCAGCCAAACATCACATGTTTATGTAGCACTTTCCTTGGCCAGAAGACTAACTGCTTCTTAAAAATTAGTTCATAAGCTTTCACAATTTTTCTCCAGTGTTTATTATTATCTGCACTTAATATTCAAAGATAGTAAAGCTTCAAAAAGTTTGTTTGGCCAGGGCCTTTCGAAACAGAATGATTTCTCCTTTGCCAAACTGAAAAACATTGCAAAAAGACTTGGCAGGAGCCTCTGTGGAATACAGTGGTTCAGAGACAGATGGCCGAAACTCAGCTCATATTCTCCTGTGACTTCAGGAAAGTTCTGAGCTAACTGCACTGTGGCTCATTATGCTCCTGTGCAGAATGGGGTCAGCCACAGACCTGCTATAAAGATTTAACACCTGTGAATAGAAAGTACCAAGATGGGAATATGGTAAATAATCCATTTGTTTTGACCATTATTATTGCTTTACAGTGCAGAACAATTACCATGCAGGCACTTTTCAGATCAAAAAGATTTAAGGTAACTCAGGAAGATGAGAGGCACAGATCCTCTAAAATGATGGTCTAGAAAGCAATTTTCCAAGGCCAGCTATAGCAGGTCTTAGCTGCTTTTCCTGATTCAGCCTTCTTGCCTCCCATCACTTTTCCTCACTGTGTGGAAATCTACCTTAAAAAAAAAAGCCTAATACAGACACATCCCCAGGTGAGATGCTTCCTGGGCTCTGAACTGACCCAAGAGGAGACATATGAAGGCCCACCGGTCCTCAAGTCTTTCCCAGTGAGGGCTGGTTGCCCTGCTGGCCTCCCTCACTATCTTTTTCTTGCAGTGTGGTGCTTGAGGCAGGCTGAATGGCTACAAGCCACACATTTTCACGTGGAGGTCTCCATACATGTCCTTTTTTTATCCAAAAATCCCATTGCCTCCATCTGTACCCACATCTGTACCTCTCCAATAGCTCATGTCTCAGACTTAAAGTCATTTCTGCTAATTGGCAGCATTGGGGATGGACCCAAAGGCCCCTTGTGTACGTTCTAGGTAAGTCTTCTATTTATGAGCTACATTCTCCAGTCCTTCGTTGTTCTAGAACAGCGGTGGAGAACCTGACATGCATCCATTTCTCCTCAGCCAAAGCACCACATTTGTCTTCTAGTCAAGTTATTACTCAACGTTTTTCCTGTAGTAAACTATATTTTTTTAAAAATTCAGCACTATATTTTCCCATACATAGAACTACAGCCATAAACACTCAGCAGTGTCTAGATGCAAGAATGGAAGAGCTCATTTGGATAAACAAGACAATTGACCTCACAGGTTGAGGTACAAATGGACGGATTTCAGACTTCAGAGTTTTAATCTCCTCCGTCCTCTTCCTCGAGATTTCTTAAGAAACGTCAATAAGCTTTTATGACAAACTCTTGCAATATTTAAATTGTTTTGTGTTAAAGAGTAAGTGGTATGAAGTGATTCATAAAAGGCTTATGACTGATTTAGAAGTTAAGAGGGAAGATGAATAGTGGTTCTATGCTCTTTGGGCACAAAATATTGAAAATCTGTTATCATTCTTCCTCAATTCCAACAAAAATAAAAACATGCAATATCTGTCTGCAACATTTTATGTGTAATATTCAAGATTGTTATCTAGATTAAGAACACATGTACCAAAATTTTAAATAAAAAGCCAAGTTCAGAAATTTAAGGTTTTTGTCACAGATTTTGAAATCTAAATAGTTTCATTACCCGAAAGTATAGTTCTAGTAGAATACAGTTAGGACAATAGTATGTTGTATAGTCAATCCAAATAAATAAATAATATGCACAGATCTTTTCCCTGGAATATGACTCTGAATATGCTCTATTTTGAAGACATAGTCTCTACAAATTTTCATTAATAAACTAGAACATACACATAATTAGCTTCATGGATAATAATGATATTTTAAAATGTAAAATATAGTGGTCAAAAATCCAGGATTGGAAATTTATAATACAGAAATGTGAAGAGACAGTTGTATTAAATAACAAAACAAAAATTAGATGAGTAGATATCATTTATAGTGTAGTCTAATTTAAGTGAGTTTTTCATATATCTTTTTGTGCAGACACAACAATTTGTCAACACCAACATTGGAGAAGAGGGTGGGGGGGAAAGAGACAGAGACAGAGACAGAGACACAGAGAGAGACAAAGACACAGAGAGACGCAGAGAGAGGTCGGAGATCAGACAGTAAGGGACTCAGAAACCACACAAAATGCTATTACTTCTACTTAAATTTTAAACTTAAGATTAAATTGGAGTAAATATTATTTCTTTATATTCAATTCTCAGTGAATCCACAGAAGACCTTCTGATCAATCATTTTTAAGTAATAGAATTCTATTTCCCCTGTCTATATTATTTTCTTATGTGGTTGACATCTGGCCAAAGTAAGGTAGGTTACCTCCCTGCAATTAACACGTTATGTATGCAACTATGGCTTTCTAGAACTGTTAACAGTTACTCTACAATTAACAACTTTCAGACATCCTAATTTTTTGTTAAAAGATACATTAAAATAATTGAAATTCAGTGGTTTTGGTAAGGAAGTAAAGGCATTAACATATTAAATTGCATTTAATCCCCAAGAATAAAATAACGTAAAGTGCTTGCTTGCTTGCTTTGCTAGGCTCTGCCTGCCGTGAACTGCTTCTCCTCCGCAGTGCCTCTCTGCCATGCCACCCTGCCTTGGAGCCAGAATATAGACTGAAATCACTACAAACTGTGAGCTAAAGAAACTTTTTCTCCTGTAATAAATGAATAAACACATTCATAAAACATACATGCTTATATAGTATAAAGAGCCCTGGTTAAAGATAGATATGAATTATGGAAATATAATTGGGTAACAATGCTAATGCATGACACTGCCTTCCCAGGTGCCTTGATTTTAAGAAGCAGGTGCTACTGTCTGTAACAAAATAGCATCCTCCATGGGATATTTGAAATAAATTTGGCATCCATCAATATTACTTACTTTTAAATATAGAAAAATATTTATTCATTCATGCATACTATATGGTATATAATATTCATTGTATATTACGAATGAATGTTATTGAACAAATAAATGAATAATTAGATAATAAATGACTAACTTCTTAGATGCTGAAAATTCAAGTAGAATAATGGTGCTCAAATTTTATGACCAATTCAGTTTTTCAAATGGAAAGAAAGAAAAAGAGATAAAAGCTGTTCTGCACCAGCCTCATGTCATTACTCATTCATTTCAACCTGTTGCCAGGGAGCACAGGAAAATGGAGAGCAAATTAGTTATGCAAATTGTCAAAATCCTCTGGCCCACTCTAAGTGGATTTCTAATTATTCTGAATCACTGTATTCAATTTTAAATTGATTAAATTAGATTCCCAGAAAAGCTTAAAAATAAAATTAAACTACAAAACCAGTAAGTAAATGAGAGACACAAATAACAACATTCAATTGATAATGGTGCTCAGTTTCTATTAGATTTTGGGTTAATTTCTAAAATCTTTTGCTATTTAGCCCATGTTATCCCTACTAAGAAGCCTTTTTAAAACCAGGGAAGGGACTATATAATATAGCTTTTAGTAGTTTCTTTTTCTTTTTTTTCCATAATTTTACTGAAGAACAAATAGCAATGAGACCATTTCAAATTGAATTAATAGGACAGATTCAATAATTAATACAATGCATATTGTTTTCATAGTGGTTATTTGCTGTACAAGGTGAAGACATGATATTCTGTTTACAAACACTATTAGAGCAGATGCCTCTATTCATTAAAAGAATGTAGCTGTATACCTATCTTTTTTTAAAGCTGAATTATAGTACAGTTTCAACAAGTAATGAGAACATTGTACATGAAAATGAAGTTATTAATTATATGAGAAAAAAGAAATTCATTTGCTCATATACCATGTAAGGAATTAATCCATACTGACATCTAAAATTGTGCTTCATGGGTTTTAATTTGTGAGATTAGACTGTTGTTTTAAAAGAGAAATAATCTGAAACTTCTTAAATGTAATTCAAAGTCTAAAACCAAGTTTATAATTTACTCCACTCCAAAACGGAAAGAATTAATCTTCTTTTTTAACTTCATAAAAATCTATCAATAGCCTTACCCTTTCTGTGACGTGATCTAGGGTCTAAACTCTAAAACACCAGCAATATGTCTTTGCAGGATTTTCTTCCATCTAATCAGGATTTCATACATCTATATCAATCAATCAATTAAACAAGTCCTCATTGAATGAATTACAGTGATCGTTAAAAGAGCACAGAATAATAGTCCTTGCTGTAAAGGAGTTGACAATCAGATTTAGAGAAAGAATAACATGCTAATAAAACCAATAGCAAAGATTCACCAGAACATATGGCATAATTAAATGGTACCTTAGAAGGGCATTAACTGTAATTATATTTAGAGAGAGAAGATGAACCTGGAAAGCAAGAAAAGTTGGTGGATACATCTTAATGATTTTCATTTTTGTGAGTTAGTAGACACAGATGCACAGATACAGATGTATCTGTACCCACACAAATTGGCCCACCTTGCAGAACTGTTTCTCACATCCACTCCCTTTTACAGTCAATGAAATTATGACCCCCATGAAGAGAAATGTCCACCCAAAGATCTCACAGCTGGGCAGTAGAGAGGCGTAAGACTGACTGGCAAGTTCCTGAGATCTTTCCACATTGCAACACTGTTTTTATGCAAATGGACAAGCTTCATGCCTTTGAAAACATTGTCATGCAGGGGTGCAGGCAAGCTATTCAAGCAAAAGGTGAAACATAGGGCATGAGAAAGCAGGAACGTATCTCCTCCTACTTAGATATTTCTTGGGATCATGATGTGTGTTGGACTAAGCCTCAGGCAAGGATATACAAGATCATATTGGATGTGATAAAGATTGGCTATGGGATGGTGTAAGGGTAAAGAGTAGAGGATGGAGGGCTGGGGAGATGGCCCAGTGGAATAAGTGCTTCCCTGGTAAGCACAAGGGCCTGACTTCAATCCTCATTTCAAAAAAAAAAAAAAAAAAAAAGAGTAGGAGATGGAAAGAAAATAATTCTGTATAATTAAAATAGAATGAATATGTTAGAAGTCACAGTAAAAAGTTGGTATTTATCTCAAGATATTAGGATCTTAGGCGTTTTCTGTTTGTGCTTATTTTGTATATTATATTAATTCCTTTTATAGCAATATTGTATGATTTATAACATCTTGTTCAAAGATAGCTTAGTCTTCTTCAAATGCTCAAAAATACTATGGACTGAATAATTCATAATCAACATAAATACATGTCTCACAGTTCAGGATCAAGGTCCGAGCAGACTCAGCATGTGGTAAGGATGTGGCCCACGGGTGCTACCTTCTCTATATTCTATCTGGTGGGAGGAGTAATAAGCTCCCCAGAGCTATTTCATAATTGTACTAATCCCACTTCACAGGTTGACACCTTCCTGAGCAAAGCGGTCCCCAAAAGCTGACCTCTTGATGCTATCATCATGGGGGTTAGGTTTCAACAGAGGAATTTTAAAGGACAGAAACATTCAGACCATAGCAATATGGGAAAATATTTTTTTTTAAAAAAAGAAGTAATGATTTCAAGCTATTTACAACTTATATTTGTTAAGAATTCTGAAATCTTGGAGTCTCAGAGAAAAACAATTGTGACTGTATGGTAGTGGTGTGAAGGATTACAAAAAAAAAAAGGTATAGAATTTGTTGGTGCCTTCAATGTGGGGGAAGAAATTACCCAAGAAGTGAGTACTATATGTTGTAAAGTAATTTATGTTACCTTTTTACTGAATTGATTTCATCCATTTGGTAGATATTGGTAAGGTTAGAAAGAATACTACATTTACATGAATAAATAATTCACATAGATTCCTCAAAAGACTTTATTTTTAGAGCTAATTGATGTTGCCTCACTGTAAACAATTGCATCGTGGGTAATGGGATGAGAGTCCAATGAAGATCAGAAGGTATTTCAAAGGCTGGGTGTGTGGCTTGGAGGTACAGTGCTGCTTAACATGCAGGAGACCCTGGGTTCAGCACTGCAAAGGAGTGGGGTGGGGGGAGAAGGGGAGGAAGAAAGAGCAGAAAGAGAGGCAGAGAGAGATTTCAAGATCTTTATTAGGAGGAATAGAGGAACACAAGAAAATAATTCTCTAGACACTATTAAAATATGAAAAATACTGAATGTATCTGAAGTGAAAGTCATTTAATAAAAATGATTAAAGGAAACTATGAAATTCTGTGAGCGCTCTGGGGAGCAATGGGAAAAATAAAGCAAACATGAAGTGATGGAAAGGAGGGTGGTAAAGAGCCAGTCTAAAAGTAGAAGATGAATTCCAGGTATGAAGGTAGGATAGTGTGAGGAGAAGTGTGCAAAGAATGAAATATTGTCCACAGAAAAAAAAGAATAAATTTCTACACAGCAGCAACTCCTACACTGTAAAAACCCTACATAATAGGTATAAAAAGAGGAGAGATAAAGGCAGCAATTAAAGTAATTACCTCTATACTGTACATCCAAATATATTCTACTGCTGAAGAGAATTAACCCTGTTTTCATCAAGAACGAAATACCTTAAGGTGATTTTTTAAACAAGCCTTACTTTCATTTCTGATACACCAAATATGTTAAGATGGGAAATTTTATTGAGGTGGCATGGTAATGGCATCAAAGTTCTGTTTTCAGACAACCTGGGACAATTTCAGTCATTGGTACACATTGTATGACTCTGGTCAAGCTTTTTAGCATTCTGTTCAAAATTCTCAGCTGTATCTTGTGAATGATAATGATAATGGTGATGATCTAATAAGACTTTCTCTCTTACAATGTTTTGGAGTTTAAAAAATGGTTCAAGTCACCGTTTAGCAATAGTCATTCAAAAATTTTATTTCCCTACTCAGTTCTATATCTTCTTTAGAAGTGATTTTGTAATATATTATATATGAACTGCCTAGTTTGCGCCAACTCTGTCAGAGATAATTGGAGACAAATTACTTCTGAAATTGTAACTATGGCTAAATCTTTTCAATGTCCCTTGAAAAAAAAAACCTCCTTAAAATTTTCTCCTTTTTCAATACCAAAAGTTTGTTCATCTTAATTCTAAAGTGGAGTTTTGTTTCTTTCGCACTCAAGAAGGCTGTGGAGTGGCTTGTCTGGGAAAGAAGTAGCAATGTTGTCAAAGCAATCCCTTCTCAGGACAGCAAGAGTTTCAAAAAGAAATCTCGGAAAATAGTGTGTATCTTCCTTTTTCCTCTGTATCTTTGGAAACTAGAGGAAAAGATGCTTCGAGAAAATACATGGGTCTAGGTAATTATTGAAGTGAAAATGCATCTAAAAATCGGTGAATAGTAAGGAAATCTAATGGCCAGAGCATTCAAAAGCTAGATGCTTGGCAAAAATAAATAAGAGTGAGACATGCTAAGAGTTTGCCACTTCAGTTTTCAGTTTCGATAGTAATTGAGGTAGTCTTTCTTCTAGCCATGTACATGATTCTAATTTTTAAGTTCTCAAAAACTAAAGGTAATATAAAATGTGAGAACTTTCTAGGATATCTAAACTAAGGTGAAGAAAGAGTCAGGGGGCAAAGACTTGTGCTAAAAGATGTGACAACCCTGAAGACAGCAAGAGCTGGAAGGACCTCAAGAAACGTGGGGGTGGCCTAAAAGAATCGCTTCTCCTGGTGGTTGGAGGGTGGAAACCAGAACTTATGGTAACAGACAGAATCACCTGGTCAGAAAGGGGCGGTGGCAAATTCCAGGATCCTGGACAGCTCAGCAGGCCTAAGAGGCCTGCTGAAAAACTTCTCTCTCTGACTTGGTCTTCTTTGCCAATTTCACAGTTTTGTGTTTGACCCCACACTCAGCAAGGAAAAATCCGCTGTCCTCTTGGAGAACAGGATAATCTTTCTCTGAAGCATGAAATGGAAGAAGGAGCTTTTGAGGCTGAGTAAGCAAGTCCTGTTATTGTGGACTTTATCCCATAATCAGTTCTCTGCCAATCTCCTGTAGGAGACTCGTCTGCCTACCCAGAATCTACTCCCTTGTATTCTACAATTGTGTCCTTGTTCCATCTAACATTGCATAATCTAGAAAGTATTGATTTGTTCATGGGTAAGCATGAGATCAAACAAGGCTAATACCATTCAGGATAAAAAATTTGTAGGATTGTTGGGAAGAAATAAAAGAAGCTGAGAGTTTACCAAGCTGATGATAATACTATTAAATCTTTAAATCTTGAGCTTCTTAGTAGGCATCTTAAATTCTTGGTGGCTGTGTCATCCCAAGAGAGCAGACATAAAAGGAAAGGGGACAAATGACAGAAGATGGATCCCTAGAGTCTTTGATTAAGTAGTTGGGCCCAGCAAACCCAAATAGTACCTCTAGAATTATCTGACACATGAGAAAAATAGAAATTTTCTGAAGTCAGCTTAACTGATATTTCTGTCACTCCTGCTACAATATCATTGTCTCACTGTCTTCTGCCAAGTAAGCATGGAAGTTGAGGAAAATCTACTAAAAATGTTATTCTTTTCTTCTGCAGCTTTGTGGTTCCTCTGGCTCTATCCATCCCTCCTTGATCTGCAAAGCCTTCTGAAAATCAGATCTCTCTTGAAAATAGTATGCATCTGAAGGCCTTGATTTTCATTTATTAAGAGCTATTAAGGCCTAGATAGAAACCAACTCCTTGCACATTTCCTAGAGCTAGGCCTTGGGCAGGGTTGTCCATATCAGAGGATGGATAGAGTGCAAGGTTCTACCTGGATTCTGCCTTCTCTGCTAGTTCCTGGCACATTCCATCTGGCCACTACATTTTAGCCTGACATATTGTGGACTTTGGTGTTTACCAAAGTCTTGCCACACCAACCTCCTCTGGTTTCTTGCTGTGTACTTTTGGCCACACCATACTTATTTAACTAGCAAGTTAGACTGTGGTTGGCTTTATTCCTCAGGCACCTATGTCTTGATGCTATTATGTCTTTAGTTCCAATAGAAGACAATACAGGCTATATTAGTTAATAGGGAAGCCTCTCTTGTCCACTGTCAGCATTGTAATAAAATTTCTAGTCAAAACACCACACAGACAAAGTGTCCTGTGCTTCACACCAACCTACTGCTTATTTCAGGACTGCTGATCCTGGTTTCTTTTCTTACAGTGCACAAACTATACCTATATAAACCAGAAGATGAACAGTTCAAGAGAGAAAGTGGCTTCATCAGCTGACTTATCAAGCTTTAGGATTTAGCTGTCATGAATAAATACAGGAAAAACAAACTTTTCTATTTCAGAAGGTGTAAAAGTCTGCCATCTTAAACAAACCTTTTGATATAATGATTGTCCTGTTATTGTTGGACTTTATCTCATCAAGGGTGCATACAAAGTATCTTTAAATGTTAGACAGATTTGCCATACAAGCACTCATGCCCTAAGGAGCAGAATGAAGTGGAAGTTTAGAGAGAATAAATTCAGTTTAGCTGAGGAAAGAATGTCATAAACTCCCAGGGTCATATCTTTTTAGTAGGTGATAATATTTCTGTCACTGTGGTGTGCTGAATACATGATTTTAGAAGTGCTAAGCAGAAATCCAAGTTTTCAGTACCCAAGAAATCATTCCAGACTAGAACAAAGAACATTTGCTCTGCATTCATTAGTTATCTGTCCTATCTACAGGTCCGCATATGAAGGACCTGGGATGCTTTACTGTATGTTCACCCTCAGCCCAGGGGAAAACCTCCATCTGGTCTGACAGTTGGTCTAGCCTGACCATCTGGAACTTCAGAGTGTTGTTTTCATGGAGAATTGTCTTTAGTCTCCAGGGGATTTTTGTCCCTTGCCCCCACTTTGACAAATACCATGGAGATTTTGCTAAATTTTTCATGGTTTTTTCCTGACTGATGGAAAACTTAGACAATCTGATACTCTCATGGGCAACTACACTTCTCATAAGCTATGGACAATTTTTTCTTGGCTAAGGATCTTTTCTCTGCTTATTCTTCTTTTCTAATTGGTGAGATGGTACCAATTTAAGAGCTACCAACCTATAGATTTTATTTTTACTAGTACTGTTTGTGTTTTAAACATAAATGTTAGGGGTTCTAAGTATTCCTTTCTGAATGACAACTTACAAAATTTGAGGAAGATGTGTTTAAAAAATCTTTAATGGAACAGGAAAAACTGCACCAAGGCAAACTAAACTGACTAAGAAATTAACATTTCTTTTTTTTAAGCAAAAAAAAAAAAAAAAAAAAAAAAAAAAAAAAAAAAAAAAAAAAAAAAAAAAAAAAAAAAAAGATTAGGCATAGATGACCCAGAAAGTAGGCCATTACTATGAACTATCATGAAAAATCTCTGAAATTATGAAAATCTTAGTAAAGTTAACATAACAACTTCCAGAATATTCTGAAATATTATATTACTTGCATCCTTTACAGTTTGGGAAAGTTAAAATTTTTAACAATATTTTTCGGGCCAGGGAGATGGCTCAGTGGAGTAAGTGCTTCCCTGACAAGCACAAGGGTCTGAGTTCAATCCCTGGTTCCACCAAAAAAAAAAAAAAATAACAATATTTTTCGCTGCTAAAAAGATCTCATACATTGACGATCTCCTTTGCCACACCACCTACCCTAAGCATCATCTACAGAAATAAGCCAGGGTTTTGTTTCACTCTCAACCAATCACTCTCAAAAGGGAAAAATTCAGGCAAACTTCCAAATGCCCAAACATAATGATAAAGAGCTATCACTTTAAATATGAATTTTGAAAAATGATGCAAAGTTGGAGTTGTGATATCTTCAGACTTTTTTACTCCTTTCACTGGGGGTGCTTTTACTTTTAAACTCTCAATGCTGAATTAAATCTCCAGTCTGTACGGAAAAAGAACATTAGTTCTGAGGAAACATTCACCATCCTAGGAGTCTAATCAAACCGTACCAAACAAGTAAGATGATTCATGGAATTCTAATGATAGGATTATCCCAAGTGTTGGGCTCCCACTTATGGTGCCACCTGTGACTCCAACCCACCAGGTTTTTCCCTCCACACCCTGGGAAGTGAGGCTGACAGCTTAGTTTTGGAAATGGAAGATAAGTATTGAGAAGTAGGAAGAAAATGTTCACATGAGAAGGGGAACAAGGGAGGAGGAGGGAAGGAAGGGAGGATTTTTAAAAATAGAAGGAGGTCAATAGATACAAAGTTTTGTAAAAAGGGGGGAAGGGAGAATCGGGGAGTGGGAAACAAGAATTAAAATATATTATGTCCAGGTACAAAGTTCAAATGATGAATGTGATCGTTGTGTATGTCAAAAATGTGACAATAAAATCAGTTAAGAAAAACTCAAATACTCTTAATCTTGGTACTATTTGCTCACATAAATCTTTGCATAGTCTCAAACATTTAAGTTCCTACCAGGTGTGCGGGGGTGTGCTTTTCTGATTGTTTTAATTGCTTTGTATCCATGGGAAAAAATTGGGTGAAAACATACTAGTAACTCCAGCTCATAAAAACTATAGTGAAATCTGAAGATAATTTCTCCAAAGAAGATACTGATCTTTATAATGACAAAAAAGAAGAAAAAAAGAGAAAAACCAATTGAGTTAGACATGGGTTTTAAGGCTGCTTCCTACATGTGTCTGAAGAAAGCAGTATATTTATTTTGCTGTCAGAATTTAAAAAAAATCCATTACTATTATACCTATGAGAAATAACTCTGAAAGCTTTATTTGCTAGGAATTTTAATCATTTTATAAGGAAGTTATTTAATTTTGATATTTAAAATACTTCAGTTGTACTGCAAGGTACATACCAGCTATAAGTATATTCTTTTTTTAATCATTTCTATTGAGAAACAAGTAGCAATGAAACATTTTCAAAACCAATTAGTAGGACAGCTTTAATAATAAATACATTGCATTTTGTTGTCTTCATAGTTGTTATTCATAGTAAAAGATGCAGACATGGTATCCTGTCCAAACACTACTAGTACAAATCTTTATTCTCATTGAATTAAGAGAAAGTAGCTGTGTATCTACCTATTTTGCATATACAGATGCAAAATGGTCCTTCATTTGTATCACATTTTTTTGTTTAGTTTTGTCAGAGATGAGTATTCCATTGCCGTGTAAATATTGTAGGTGTGTGAATTCAGCGAAATAATCCAGTATGTTCCAGTAGTCCATAATAGTAGTGAGTTATCCATAGGGCTGGCAATGTCAGAAGTTGTTGACTTGAGCCTTTTACAGCTCAGCATATTGATATTGCTTTAAATTTTATACCTCATTTTTATGCTTTTCTGCAGGATAGTTAACACCAAGACAAAGCAAGGCTTATATAACAAGAAATATAATTTTTGTATCTTTCAAGTTCAGTGAAATCCACTCAGGATTTACCCTGAAACCTTGTACCACAGTTTGTAGATCCCTTTTCAGTTTCATCCATGTGGATGAATCATGGCCATTACTTGACCAATTTGCTCTCTGTGAAAGCCTGAGAGAATGTTTCCTCCTCATGTGTCTCTCCTTAGATACAGCATACATCATAGATCATTTTCCTCTGTGGACCCATAATCTCCTTGATCAGAAAATTTGGGACACAACTGAGATACAGGATGTTACAGTACAGGTTCCCCTATGTCCTGAGTCCTCAAAGACCTTGAAAAGGTAGGGCCAAAATGTTGACTGTCCTTGCAGCCCTTCTTTTCTTCTAATTTCTAGTTGCAAACTTAAGATGTTAACCATCCAGAGGAGAAGCTTAATGATATTATTACCCAATATCATAGTCAGTTGAGCTAAACCTCACTATCTGTCTGAATATCAAACATCTTACACTTAACATGGAACAGGTGTTATCCATTTTGTATTGATATACTTTAAGTCCCTACAGAATGCAAAGTAAAAAGATAAAAAATAAAAAATAACAAAAGCATTAAAAATAGGAATAAATAATTATGTATTTTTACACAGAGATTTAGAAATCTAGCCATATCCAGCATTATAGCAGGACAGTCCTGTGACATTTTTTTCCTGTCTCTTGTTTTCATTTATTACTTTTTTTTTTAACAAACATTTACTTGAGAGACAGTATGGCAGTAGGTGGTATGACATGACAAGCAGTACATATTTAGAAGACCAGAATGACAGGGATTCCAAGCATGACCCTAGTATTACACATTGCTATCCTATATGCAGTTTCTTAGTTCATGGGTATCAGCATATATAGTTAGTCATGGTGACAATCCTACCAATTAACTGCTAGTCTCAAAAATCTGCTGAAGATTCTCAGGATCATTCCTTTAACCATCCTGTGCATATAACTGTATGGCTTTGCCCCTGCCATGTTTCCTAGCTTTTCTCCTTGCCCTCTCTTCATTCTTTAGTGCTTAAGTTCATGCTTTCCTTTTAATTGTGTTCTACCTTTCTATTTTTATTTCTTCCTTTCTGTTCTTACAGTAAGGAAACTATATGGTATTTACACACATGGGTCTGGTTTATTCCACTTATGAGTATATCTTCAAGTAGCATCCACATAAATATAAAGGCTTTGAGTTTATGATTCTTTATAGCTGGGTAACACTCCATTGTATAAAAATACCACATCTTTTTCATTCATTCCTCTGGTGATGGGCATCTTGGTGTTTCCAAGATTTGGCTATCACAATTTGTGCTGCTATAAATATAGGTGTACATATATCACTATGTTATGATGTTTTCAGTTCCTCTGGGAAAACTCTCCATAGGGAGATCACTGGATTTCCAGTCCTAGAGTTTTAAGAAGTCTCCACACCGATTTCCATAATGGCTGTGCCAATCTACATTCCCACCAGTAGTGAAGAAGCGTTCTTTTTTCCCAACAGCTTCTCCAACATTTGTTGTTGGTTGATTTCTTTAAGATAGCCATTCTTTCAGTGAGATGGTATCTCAGTGTTGTTTAAAGTTACATTTCACAGATGGCTAGCGATATGGAACATTTTTTCATATACTTGTCTGTGTAATTTCTTCATCTAAGAAGTTGGTGTTCATTTCAGATACCCATTTCTGGATTGGGTCTTTAAATTTGGGGGCCTTAATGTTTTTCAGTTCTTTATAAATTCTAGAGAGCAGACCTTTCCCTGAGAGTTTATTAGCTAAGAATTTTTTTCCAAATTCATGGATCATCTTTTCACTTTGTTAGTAATTTCTTTGGACGTGCAAAAAACTTCTCAATAAGAGGAGGGCCCAGTTGTTAATTCTTTGAAGTATTACCTTGTGATTTGATTTCTGTTCATGAATTCTTTGCCTACCCCTATGTTTTCAAGAGTTCCTCCTACTTTCTCTTCGAGGAGATTTAGGGTTTCTTTTTAATGTTTAGATCTTTAATCCATTTTTACTTTAGCTGAGCACATGGTGATCGACCTGCATCAAGTTTTAATTTTCAGCATGTAGAGAGCCAGTTTTTCCAGCATCACTTGTTGAAGAGGCTATCTTTCTTCCAGTAAGCATGTTTGGCCCCTTTGTTGAAGATCAGGTGGCTGAATGTGTTTGTAAGGGCTTCTGCGCATGTTCTAATCTATTCAATTGATCATCAGGCCTGTTTTGTTCTCAGTACCATGCTGATTTTATCACAGTAGCTTTGTAGTATAATTTCAAGTCAGAAATTGTAATACCTCCTGCCTTGTCTTTGTTGCCCAGGATTACCTTTCCTATTCTAGGTCTTATAAGTATATTTTTGCTTTAATTTTTTTTCTTCATTTTTTCAGTCTTTGTGAGGCAGTGTCTCACTATGCAGTTCAGGCTGATCTTGAACTCACAGAAGTCCTGCTTCAACCTCCTGAGTGCTGGGATTATAAGGCATGTGCCACCGTCTTGGCCCAATATTTTCCTCATGTGATCAGGTGGAGTATTTTAAAAATATTTTTCATGACATTTGGAGAATTTGAGTAGCAGGATATATTTTCAGTATTTTCCTTCTATCTTTCCAGGTATTTTCAAAGGGGATATGTGGCTTTTTAAATATTGTTAATATGCTTGTAACACAGAACCCTGGGTATCCACACATGACAAGACCCAACTGAGGTAATGTTGCACTATCTTAGTGTATACTTTTGCAAGGGACATAGCTTTACTCAAATTATTCAAATCAAGTGCAGTTTATTAAGCAGATAATGTTTTAATGTTTATTTCAAGATGAATAAACCATGAGACATCTGGAGAGATGAGAACCAGGCCACAGGGACCTCAACATCAGGAACTCCTGGACTTTGACTCTCACAGTCCTCCATATACAGGCAGAAACTGTGAATCTGATCCTTGTCATTCATTCTGTGTGTGAGCTGGATCCTTCATGGAAGCTGGGATTCTAATTAGAGTACAGCTGGGGGTATTGAGAGGATAAATGCATTCTTATCTTCTTAGAAGACTGTATAAATTACTATATATATCTTTAAGATTACTAAATCTTAAAGCTAAGATTAGCAATCTTAAAGCTATTCCAAGCTGGCCAATATGTAAATAAAATACCAAAACCAGGCCAGAAAAAGATTCTTGAAAACTTTATTCTTTTAGTATTAGTAAACATGTATTGACAAATCTTCAAAATGCTGAATTCTGAAATTCTGATGTTTAGTAAATGTTTTAAATCTTGACAGCATTAAAAACATTCACAGTAAATTCAATGAGGATGAAATAATCAGCATACCTGTTGGAGTGTTGGTATTCTTATTTTTAATATTGAGCCATAAGTGAAGCTTCTGCTCTATTTCGTTGCTTCTTTCTACCGTGTATGATCTTCCCCCCAAGGAAGTTTAAGGATTCCATTGTATTCCTCAGTACTCTTCCTCCCTCTTCACCCCTTTAAACTTCATCTTCATTATAACCATAGTGATCTACAAAGATGTCACTTCCAGTTGAATCTTTTAATTGCTCTATAGAGCCCACAGCAAAAATTCAACACTTCTGTAATCAAGGAATGCAAATTCCTTCTTGTCCAGCTCACTTTTTACTGTAGACATTCATTTCCTTCTGTTCTGGGCCTTGTAGTTGAAAAGACAGTGCTAAGTAAACACTTGTCGTTTCTATTACCTAATGCCTCCAGGCCTTTTCCCATGGTTCTCTCTCTAACTAGAAAATTCTTCTCCCCTACTCTTTCTGCCCTTCTTTACCTCAGCAGTAACCCAGCCTCTGTGAAAATTTTCCTAGCTTAGCAAACTGAGTAAAAGTGTCCCCAGTGTGTCCCAAGCATGTCTCAACCACACTACTTATAAGATGGCATGGAACTAATTTAGTGAGTTTATTTCTCCACTACACTGTAGTCTGGCTCTGTACGATAGCACCGGAGCTTAGTAGAGGTTATTTCTGGTAGGTGTGTGGAACAGAGTGGTGCATCTGATTCTGTTATATATTAGTACTATTTTCAACAACATACTTAGTACACTTAAACTTTTCCTAGAGAATTTAAAACTCCAGTGACTCCAAGAAACATAGAAAGCAATTGTTTTAAAAATTATTGAGCTGCTTGAGTAAAGGGAATCCAATTCAATTCAAACTATTAAGAAAATATGTGCTCAAAAATGCAGCCCAAGAGCCTTTGCTTAGTGTGCTGGCTCACTGCCTGGAACCTTCTGCATGCTTTGCCTAAAGCAAGACAGTGATTGTTCCAACAGTAGACACACAGGACTATCTCTCCAGGAAGAGCTGCAGCTATGCTTTTTCCTACCAGAGTTGCATAATTGTGACTGTCACAAATAATATGATTTGGTTTAATGCCTAAAAAAAGGAGCTCATTTCTGTTCTGTATCTTAAAGTCTTCATTATTTTATATTTGAAGGACAGCGCAATTATAAATAGAACCTTCATTCTGAATGATATATTAATCTGAAAGAATGATCTAGCTAGGTAAAATAAATAAAATATTTTGCTCACTGCATACATTCGCTATTCAGAGATAATTCTCTGTCCCACATTATTTGCATCTGTCAGACAACCATGATTTGGAATTCAGCCTACCTGAATTATCCAGAAAACAGCTGCAATTTCCATTTCAATATTTTAATATAGAATTGGACTAAGAACAATTTATCAACAAAGAGAACTGAGAAGAATCCAAAATAATAAGGCAAAATTTCATTTTGAATTAATGACAGAAATATTTACCATCTCTGTTTTATAGTTTACAAAAAGGGATTGTACCCTTTAAGAAAAGGGATAGTACCCTTTGTACTACTTTAAGAAGCTCTCTAAAAATCAGTTTATCACAACCTTTCAATTGGTTTTAAGAAATGAGCATCTCAAGATTAACACAGGTGAGCACTGCAAAATTTGCACACTACATCATTCCTCCTTTTCTCCAGTAGGAGCCTGTACTCAGCCACATTCCCTCTACCTCATTTACAGTGTCTAGTAATAAAAATTTCCTTACTTAGTATTATGTGTATCAATAGTGTGGAAGAGCTCATGTAATTCTTCTCCACTGAGAACACCATCTGCAAAATATGCCTTGAATTCTTCAAAGGATAGCTTTCCATCATCTGAAATGATAAGAATAGAAGAGAACCAAATCATTTCAGTTGTGCACCTTATTCTGTCTTGATTTTTGAAACTTGATATGTAACCTTGTGCATATTGCTATGTATGTATATACATTGAAGAATGAAGGGCCTGTGAAGGTTTTAAGAAGAAAAATGATTTAATACATCTTTAGGGTGCACAGCATGTGATTAAATATCAGTCAACAAAATTTAGATTATTTTTGTTTGATTTATTCCCATGCCTGGCACTTAAAAAACATTTACCTGTGCTTGCAAAAAGAATTTCCTCACAGTAGAAAAAGAGCCCAACATAAAGTCCATCAATGAGATATTTTGTCTTTGGCAGCAAGCATACATAGACCCTAGATGTTTTCAGGAGAGATACTATATTTTAACAAATGTATATGAAATAAATAGATACTTATATGCATTTGTGAAGGATGTTATTATAATCTGGCTGTGTATTTATTCTTACATTCTTTAAACTAATGAATACTTTTAAAGCCAAACACATTTTACTTATTGAGGGAAAGAAAATGAAATGCAGACTGGTTAACAAAAGAAACAGGATATGGAGACGTAAATAGTACTTTACACAGTAATACACCTGTACTTTAACAGTACTGGCGCTAGATAAAGATTTCTTCACTTAGGTCCCTGGTAGCATTTAGGAGCATTTCCACCTGACTTTGAAGAAAAATTCTAGGTAAGCTTACATGGAAGAAACACATTAATAACAGGCAAAATAGGTGTATAAGGCACAGAAGCAGCAAATCTAAGTGTTCATGAGGGGAGAGGAAGCATCCGTTTCTCCACGCAAGGAGCTGCTTTGGCAGTTATCCCAGCGAAGCTGTCAAATGATTGTAAGTGGCGGAAAAGTCTTTCCATTTAAAATGAGGGAACTGAAGTGTAAAGGAGAAGAAATTCATGCAGGATCTCTAAACTCCTACAAGGTAGTTCTACATTATAAGATACAAACCAACAATAAAGCAAAACGGAATTTGCCTTTAAGAGGTAGCATGATTCAATGAGATTAGGTTTTCATTATTCATTTAGACTACTTTTTCT
The DNA here is from genome assembly GCA_004027165.1 of Ctenomys sociabilis. Lineage (NCBI taxonomy): Eukaryota > Metazoa > Chordata > Mammalia > Rodentia > Ctenomyidae > Ctenomys > Ctenomys sociabilis. The sequence goes on from PVKA01006447.1 coordinate 47,924, forward strand.
CAAGAGATAGATTACAGAATGCTTGGTTTATGTTAAAATACAAGTTTATGAGCCATCCAAGAGAATTAGTACCCTATAGCAAGCACTGAGAGTGGTCAGACAGAAACCTGGACTAACAGCAAACTTCAATGGTTCCCTTTACCCTATTATTGAGTGACTTAATCAGTGAATTAATATCTTAATTTTTGCAGATAATGATTTAAAGACTGGAAGTTTTCAACAATTTTTAGTTGCAAAACAAAGAGTCCTGAGGTCTTATCAATTGCATTTCACTTCACTTTTTATATTAGTTAGCACAATACACCAAGTTTCCAGATGATTCTTAACTTAGTAGATATGGCAAAGGAGGTGGGAAAAATTGAGATCTAGGCTGAGCATAGAACAACTTTCTGACCCCTTTCTTTCCAAGACCAACCTATCTTAGCCATTCAAAGACCAGAGCAACCCAGAACAAAGCAGTTTAATCCTCTGGGATCCTCAATTGTCTAATTGACATTGCTGTTTTTAGAGGAGCTATTTTAGTTTCATGCCACATGAACCTACTTTGAACTATAGCCCCTTGTAGTCTGGGTTAGATGTAGTTCAGTGTTTCTATGGACATTTCATTAAATTGATGAGAAATATCATGCCAGGTTGGAAACCTGGACCTAAATCAGGCTTAGGTACAGGTCAAAGAGAAACAAGCAAAGAAACTCAATCCACTCTTAAAAAGAGAGAGAAGGAAGAACAAAAGAAAGCAAAAGGAAAAGCAGAAAGTCTTGGGCTCTTTTCAACTCTGCTGCTGTGATGTGTAATGAATGTGATGCACACTAACTGATGATAGAGTAAGCTGTGCTTGGTGCACAGTTAACGCACTCAGCTGTGGTGAACAAGGCTGCAGCAGAACTCAGGCTGTGGTGTTTCTTGCTAGCAGGGTGGGCCTCTGAAACATGGCTCTATAATTAGTATAAGTAAATGATTTCCGGTAATGGTGTATATGCTATCAAATAAAGGCACTGCTTGGCAGTACACTTTTAAAAACTCATTTTGGAGAAAAATGTAGAGAAAAAGAAGGTATGGAATTATAGCCCTGGCTTGAGAAAGAAAAGAATACTTTGAAAGCCTGTTTTTCTTTCTTTCTAAAAAAAAAAAATAAAACCACCCGTAGGACTCTTGAAAGTCTTCATTTCAGGTTGCTATTCTTTTAAACAAGCAATTGCCAAGAGTAACTTCGGAGCAGCTCTAGGCTAACACCTTAATATTAAACAGAAATACTACTTTTTTAATGGAAAGGGAAAATATCCACTTGTAGTATGATTCACTATTAATAAAGCATTTATGAATTTTTATTAAGATACTCTATTGGAACTTTAATTTTTTCTGATGATATTCTTTTTTGAAGTATAATAATGTAGTGAAACATTGGTTTATATAAGCTTGGCTCATAGAATAGCCACATCTTATGGAACCTGAATTCTTAGGTTGTTGAATATTAGATTTTAGTACCAATGGACACAGATTTTTTTCAACTTCTATACTGTGTCTAAGTTCAGTCTATACACCCCTGCTTCACTTCTAAATTATTCTGGCCTTATATCCAAGTCCTGTTAATTTTTGAGACAGAGGAAATAGTGCTGCTGCCAGAAAGCAGTTTTAAGACAAACAATATTTTGTGGAGCCAAGAGGAGGAGTCCTGCAGCCAGGCCCTGTTGGACAAGTTTAGCTGAGCAGAGATGGAAGGGGCCAATACCTGCACCAAGCCCTGCTGGCAGAGTTCAGCAGAGCAGACCCAGGAAAAGGAGATGAGGCCTGTGGCTGGACATGGTGAGCTAAGGCATACTGCTATGCCCAGTGCGGTCCAGGCTGCAACCCAGACCTATGGAAGGATCCTTGTGGGACTGAGGTGGCTGGGAGTAGCTTAGGTGAACTAGTCTGCCTTGCAGATTCCAGGTATGTGAAGAGGAGGTGCCCAGACAGAACCCAGGGGAGCAAGTTTACATATGAATTGCCAATTTGTGTTATATAGCTATAGTGTTTATAACTATGCTATAAAATGCAAAACCATTAGTTACAAAAGTGTGCAAATTTTTAAATTTCACTTATTATTAGTATTACTAATTGTATTACTGTAAATAGGATGCCATATGAGCCTTAACCACATGTTCTCTGTTGGGTACTAATACCAGGAGACAATTGGGTAATAACCTTACCAAAACCCTATACTTAAAAACAAAGAACAGTATCAAATGGAAACCAATATCTCACTCCCAATCAATAGAGAAGGCAAAATATTGGGACATGCACAAAACAATCTCTGACACAGGAGAGATACCTGAAGAACAGACCCTTACAGAGAGGTTCTGATTACAGTGATACCGATGTCTACTATCAATATTTCACAAAAAAGTAGCATAGTAATCAAAATAAAGAGTTCTCTCTGAAATAGAAAATGACAAAATGAAGGAGAAAAATGCAATTCCAGGCCCCGAGACTGCCCAGACCAAACTCAGAAGACATTAGCATAGAAGAAATTAGAAATCATACACTGGAAATCTTTGAAAGAAATAGAAAGTGAAGTTAAAAAAAAAAAAAAACTGCAGAAGAGTATATAGATCAGAAATAATCTCGCAGGACAAAAAAGAAATGATAACTATAATGAAAAATTACTAAGCATTTATAAAAAAGACATTGATTAAAAAATAGAGAAGAATAGAAAAATGATGGAAGGACAGCCGGCCAAATAGCTTAGTGGATTAAAGCACCTACAAGCTGATGAAGGAGTCGGGGGTTTGATCCCCAGGCCTGCCATACCGACCTTGCCTCTGGGGTGTGCTAAGATGGCAATTGAGACTGGCCATGGTGGCACATGCCTGTAATCTCAGCTCTTGGAAGTCTTTAAACAGGTGGATAACTATGAGTCTAATCTAGTCTAATCTAGTAGTGAGACCCAGAATACCCTGTAGACCCTTCTCTAAAATTGGAAGAAAGAAAGAAAGAAAGATGATGGAAAATGTGAATGAGCAATATCAAATGAGGAAAGAAATAGAGTGCATGCAACAGATTCAGTGATATATAGAAAATTTAAGACTCTATTAAAAGTCGGCAAAACCATTTGAATGAAAGTGAGGATAGACTTTCAGATCTTCAATATACAGTGAACATGTAAGGAAATATCTCTTAAAAACAACAAGGATACAAGAAATAATGATCCATTAGCTGCAACGTGATGCAAAATTGAATAACATAGGACTAACAGGCATCAACAAAGAAGAAGGAGCCAATATAAGTGACAGAAAAAGAATATTGGCAAAGTAGCAAAAAACTTCTCAAACATGCGAAAACAATCTGACATTCAGATAACCCAGGCATATAGAACTCAATCATAAATAGCATCAACCATAATAAATCTACACCTGGACATGTAATAATTAAGATCACAGAAATTCAGCACAAGAATAACATACTAAAAACTACTAGAGAAAAGAAACAGATCACATTTAAAGGAAACCCATCAGAATAGCAGCATATTTCTCATACCACCAAATCAAGAAGAGCATGAAGTATTCCAAGTGTTATTGGAATCCTACAAGAAAATAAATTCCAACCCATACTTATATATCCTGCAAAACTCTCTTCCAAAAATGAAGAAGTAGAATGGCATATGCTGCAGGATATTAATCAGCTTTTCTTCTGGATGGTTAACAATCTAAGATCACAAGTCAGAGTTGGAGAAATAGAAGAGCCACAAGGCCAGCCAACATTTTGGCCCTACCCTTTCAAGGTCAGCAAACACTCAGGACATAGGAGAACCTGTATTGCAACATCATGAAACTCAGGTGAACTCCAAATTTTCTGAACAAGGAGATTATGGAGCCACAGACGAAAGAAATTGAAGTTCTATAGTGTGCCTGGGGAGAGTCACATGAAGAGAAAACTTTCTCTCAAGCTCTCACAGAGAGCAAACTGCTCAAGCATTGGCCGTGACTCATCCACATGGATGACACAGACAAAGGAACTACAGAATAATGTACAGGACTACAAGATAAACCCTGAGAGGACTTCACTGACCACATAGGAAATATAAAGTTCATGTGTTGGTATATAAGTCTTGATCTACTTAGGTCTTAACCATCCAGCAGAAAAGTATAAAAATGAAGTATACATCATGGGGCCATAATATTAAACTGAGCTGTAAATGGCTATGGTTGACAATTTCTTTGAATAGCTCACTATGGTTGTAGAATCCTGGACTGTGTTGGATTGTGGTGTCGAGTTCAAGCACCTAAGTTAGTTGAATGTCAATGGAGTGCCCACTTTTGACAGGTGTAGACAAAGGAAGGGGTGTAGAGAGAAAAAATCATGATGTGTGTGTATAGACAGTACAGTTGGGATAGATAATGCTGTGCTTCTACATAATTCTATGAGAGGCAAGATCTGCACTAATGGTGGTTGGACAGGATATTATGTCGGCTTTTAGTACTATGGTTATCCACTAGGTAAATAATTATTGAATTTTTGATATAATTCAGGTATAAAAAATAAGATAAGTAAGCAACTACACTCTTAATTCACTGATAAGAGATATCTGCTAAAATAATATCTGTAAATACAATATCATGTATGCACCTTGTACAATACCAAAATGTTATGAAAACAGTTTGCAATGTATTAATTCATCGAATGTGTATGGTTAAGGTGTCTTGAAACTGTCTGATTGACATTTGTATTTTAATAAAATAAAAATAAGTGAAAAAAAAAAAAAACAAATTGCCACAGATTATGTGGAAATTCAGAAGATCATCAATAGCTATTTTGAAAATCTTTATTCTCCCAAAATTGAATACACAGAAGAAAGGGACAGATTCCTAGATCAGTATAAATTACCAAAACTGAATCAAGGAGATATTAAAAATTCTGAATACTCCAATGTCAGCCAATGAAATTGAAAATGTAATAACCTTCTAACAAAGAAATCTGGGTTCCAAGAGATTATAGTTGAATCATACAAGAAATTTAGAGAAGATTTAATCCCAATACTCCTCAGACTCTTCAATGAAATTAAAAAGGAAGCAGTAATCCTAAAATCATTTATGAAGGCAAGTTTCATACTGATACAAAAAATGAAGACTCAACCAAAACGAGAACTATAGGTCAATCTCCCTTATGAACAGTGAAAAGTTCAAAACAGTCAAAATACTAGCAAGTAGAATGCAACAAACCATCAGAAAGAATATACAACACAACCAAGTAGAATTCATCCCAGGGATGAAAGGATAGTCCAACATATGCAAATCTATAAATAGAGTCAAACCAAAAACCACAAGATCATTTCAATAGACACAGAAAAGGCTTTTGACAAAGTCCAACATTCATTCATGAAAAAAAAAAAAACTTAAAGAAAATTGCAGGAGGTCATCTTAACCTCAACCTGATAAAAGGCATCTATGACAAACCAACAGCCATCATTTTAAATGGAGAAAAACTAAAAAGGTTTTATTCTAAAATAAGGTACAAGACAATGATGTCCACTAACACCATTATTCAATATAGTTATGAAACTATATTAGCTAGAGCCATTAGACAAGAGAGAGAAGTAAAAGGAATAAGAATAGGTAAGAAAGAAGTTAAGCTATCATTATTCACAGATGATATAACATTCTATTTTTTTTTTTGTATTTCTTAGAAGGTTTATTCACATTTTCACTTCTTTTTTTTTCACTATTGTCAATTCTATTTTATTTCTTTTTCTTATTTTACTTTTGTTTTATTGAAGTACAGATATCAATGAGACAGTTTTAAGATACCTTGACAAGATGGATTTCATAAATTAATACATTGAAAACTGTTTTCATAATGTTTTGGTATCATAGAAAGTGTGTACATGTTATTGTACTTACAGACATTATTATACCATATGTCTCTTATCAGTAAATTATATAACATTCTAAATGGAAGAGTCAAAAAACGCCACAAAGAGGCTCCAAAATTTACTAAACAAGTTAAATAGCTTAGCAGAATACAAAGTCAGCACCCTAAAATCAATAGCATTCCTCTACAGAGATAACAAATTCACTGAGAGAGAAATTAGAAAAACAATATTCTTTACAATATTATCCACAAAAATGAAATGTTTAGGAATTAATCTAACAAAATAAAAGATTTATACAATGAAAACTACAAAAAAAGAGATAGAAGCTTTCAGAATACCGAAAGATATTCTTTGTTCCTGAACATGAAGAATCAACACTGTGAAAATGCCCATACTACAAAAATTGTTGTACAGATTTAATGCAAGTGCTATCAAAGTACCATCATTACACCTCACAGATCTAGAGAAAATATGTCTAAAATTCATGTATAACTATAAAAGAATAACAAAGGCAATACTGATCAACAAAGTCAAGGCAGGAGGCATCTCAATCCTTACTTAAAATTTACTACAAAACTACTGAATAAAATCAGCATAAGGGCTGGGGAGATAGCTCAGTGGAATATGTGCTTGTCTGGAAAGCATAAGGTACTGAGTTCGATCCCTGGCACCACCAAAAAAAAAATTTAAAAGTCAGCATGATAGTGGCAAAAAAGCAGACCTGAAGATCCATGGAACACATTAGAGGACATTTATACAGCTACACACTCCTCACGTTATCTTTGAGGGTACAGACATATTCACTAGAAGAAACATAGCCTTTTTAAGAAATATTGCTGGAAAAGCTTCATCTCCACTTGCCACAAACTAAAACTAGTCCTGGGTCTATCATCATGTACTAAACTAAAGTCAAAATGTATTAAAGTTGGGGCTAGCCAAATAGCTCAGTGGATTAAAGCACCTGCAAGTAGGCACAAAGGACAGGGGTTCAATCCCCAGGCCTGCCATGCCAGCCCCAGCCCCACCCTCAGGGCCTACTGAGATGGTTATATTTTTAAACCTTTATTTTTTTATTTGAAGAAACCTATTAATGGTTCAAATGTTCTCTAAAGGTTTGCATGTTGAAGCCTTGATCTATCATTCAGTAAAGTTCAGAGAAGAGGCCTAGCATGAGGAATAGGTCACGAGATCATGAGGACACCATCCTCATCAGGGGATTTTCTCCTAGCTAAACGTCCTGTTAGGAAGTAGGATTGAAAAGAAACTCATTGAGAGAAAAATTAGAAGAACATTAAACTTCACAATAGCATCCAAAAGAAAAGGAAGGAAAGAAGGAGTGATGGAAGGAAGGAGAAGAAAGAAAGCAAAAAGAAGGAAATAAAAGAGAGAAAGGAAGGAAGGAAAGAGAAGAAAAGAAAGAAAGAAAGAAAGAAAGAAAGAAAGAAAGAAAGAAAGAAAGAAAGAAAGAAAGAAAGAAAGAAAGAAAGAAAGAAAGAAAGAAAAGAAAGGCAGGCAGATTTAGGAATTAATCCAACAAAGGAAGCAAAGGATCTACACAATGAAAATTACAATATTCTGAAAAAAGTGATAGAAAACAATCAAAAAATGAGCATCTGAGGTGAATACACACTTTTCAGAGGAAGAAATACAAATGGCAAATAAATACATGAAAAAGCGTTCCACAGCACTGGCCTTTGATTTTCCTGTTGAAGTTTAGCATGGCTGGCTTTCTTCTGCAAACTGGGTTGCTCTCTTTGCAGGAGGCACTCAGGTCCTCACTGCTATAGAGATGGCTGATGACCTCTTTCAGGAACGTCTGGTCCTCTCTTTGAGCAGGGATCCAGTTCAGATCCCTCAGTCTTCTGGCACAGATCCTTCATCCCACTGGCACTGACTTTCTAGCTTTTGCCACTGGCTGTTGGGCCTTGCCAATGCAGATCCTTGATGTGGACCTGCATGAAGCATTTCCACAAGCTTTATGCCTTTGGCTGAATTAGTAGAGTGCACTGCCATGGGCTCAAGGTCTTTGGCTGGGACACTGCTATGTGATTCAGGCCTTGACTGGATTCTTTAGGCCTTTTTTTAATGCATGGACAGGTCTCTTGTACACTTTTGCATTTGACATTTTGGGTGAATATTATAAAACAATCCAATATATTATGTGTCCTACATTAACTCTTCCGTAAACCACCTGGGGCCGTCTAGATCCTCATTCTAGCCAGCATGCAGGTCTGACATGTGAGTGGGACCACCCAAGGCCTTCTGAATCCTCACTCCAGGCAGCATCCAGGCCAGGTGTGTGTGGAACTTCCTCCATAAGACAGACTCGGTGTGGACCCTTGTGGCAGAACTCCTGATAGAGGCTAAGGACAAGACCAGCCCAGCTGGTCCAGAAGCAGAGCATCTTGCAGCAGGTTCACTTTCAAGGGCTGAAGCATGAAAATATGGAGCATGAAAGCCAGACCCAGGCCACACTGACCTGGACAAGTTTCAACGTGGTAGATCCAGACTTGGTGCTAAGGTAATAACTGTACCAAAGATCTACACCAAAGTTCAGAAGACAGTGCTATACAAAATGACAAAGAGGAGCAAAATGGATTCTCAGGCCCCATTCCCACTGAGAACAAATGCAGGAGACAATAACATAGAAGAAATTGGAATTTACACACCTGAAATCTCTGAAATAATAGCATGAGAAATAAAGAAGCAACTGCAAAGAGGTATAGAGGAAATCAGATCACAAATAATTTCTGAAGTAAAATAAGAAAGGATGACTATAAAGACAGAAGTACTAAGTGCTTCTAAAGAAGACACTGATAAAAATAAGAGCAGAGTATGAAAATGATCTCAGTGGAAAAGGCAGGGCTGCGAGGACAGTCAACATTTTGGCCCTAGACTTTCAAGGTCAGTGAGGACTCAGGCCATAGGAGAACCTGTACTGTAACATCACATAACTCAATTGTGTCCCAAATTTTCTGATGAAGGAGATTATGGAGCCACAGAGGAATGTGATTGATGATGTAGTATATGCCTAAAGAGAATCACATGGAGAGAAAACATTCTCTCAGACTTTCACAGAGGACAAATTGGTTAAGCAATGGCTATGACTCATCTACATGACTGACAATGACAAGGGATCTACAAACTGTAGTACAGGGCTTCAGGGTAAATCTTGAGGGGATTTGACTGACCTTGTCAGACACAAAAGTTCCATTTCTTGTTATATAGGTCTTATATTGTTCTTAACCATCCAGCAGAAAACAAGGTATAAAAAGTAAAACCATATTAATACACTGAGCTTCAAAAGGTTCAACAACTTTTTCCATTGCCAGTCCTACAGATAACCCACTATTATTATGGACTACTGGACTATATTGAATTATTTTGCTGAATTCACATATTTACAATATTGAAATGGCAATGGAACACCCATCTGTGACAAAACTAAATAAATAAAGGGAATATAAGTGAAAGACCATTTTGTATCTGTATATACAAAATAGGAGAGATATACAACTACATTCTCTTAATTCAGTGAGAAGAAAGACTCATATTAGTACTGTTTGGACAAGATATCATGCCTACATCTTGTACTGTGAATAACCACTACAAAGGCAAGAATATGCAATGTGTTAATTATTGTAACTGTCCTACTAAATGGTTTTGAAACTGTCTTATTGCTATTAGTTTCTCAATAAAATTAATAAAAAAATAAAAATGATAGTAATGTAAAGTGATTAAAAGATGATCTCAGCGGATCATGCTTAGGCAGATGCAGAGTCTGGCGACTCAATTCTCCAGGCCTGTCCCCCGGGGTGCACTGCATCAGTGATTAAGACTGGGCATAGTGGCACATGCTTGTCATCCCAAACTTAGGGGGCAGTAGGCAGGTGGATCACTATGAGTTTGGCTACATATTTAGACCCTGTACTAAAGACAGAAATAAAATACAAAGACTATAAAAGTGATGGGATCCTTGAATGAGCAATACAGGAAAGAAATAGAATGCATGAAGCAGATTCAAAATGCTCTATAGGAAATTAAAACCTCAATCACAAGCTGGAAAAATCCTTTGTGTGAAAGTGAAAATAGACTTTCAGACCTTGAAGATACTGTTGCAGCTAGTGAAAAGCTAAGAAAAGATCTCTTAAAAATAACTAGGATGCAGGAAAAAATAATTCAGCATCTGCAAGGCAATGCAAAGATGAACAACGTAGGACTAATAGGCATCAATGAGAAAGAAGTCAATACAAATGATATAGAGAGAATATAGGCAGAAGTAATATCAGAAAACTCCCTAAATATGGGAAACGATCTGACATTCAGGCAACCAAAACATATAGAATTCCAAGTAACATCAACCCAGTTAAAAGCATACCCAGACGTATAATAATCAAGATCCCACAAGTTCAGTACAGGAACAATATACTAAAAGCCACTAGAGAAATGAAACAGCTCACATTTAAAGAAAAACCCATCAGAATAATGGCAGATTTCTCTTCACAAGTCATCAAGTCAAGAAGAGCATGGAGCAAAGTATTACAAGTCTTGCAAGAAAACAAATTCCAACCCAGACTGCAAAACTCTCAAGTTTGATGGAGAAGTGAAATACTTTCATGACAAAGAACAACTAAAGGATTTCATGATGACAAAGCCAACCCTACCCAGACTATTAAAAGATATTCTAGAGAGGGATCAAAATGACCACAATTCCATGAATGAGAATGGAAAGAACCATGAAATAGGGCAAACAATTAAATACAGAAGAAAAAGAAGTATACAACAGCAATGTTTCAATTCTTTTGTAGGCAGCAGCAAACATTTCCATCAGTGGAAATATACAAATGGACTTCTCCTGCACCCTATGTGGCATGATTCTGTCTGGGTCTACAGGGTGGATATCATGGAAATAGCAGTAGCTCAGTCCCACAAGTGACACCTGGCCACCAGTAAGCATTATGGACACTGTTCACGTCCACCACATACTAGAACTTTGTGTGATATCCTATCCCCAAACTGTTAGAAATGTTGGCCATATACTTGTCATTCTAGTACTTTTGTTATGTTTCATTCTTAGTAATTATTTACTATCATGAAAACCTTTTCTTAGTTGGTATTTTTACATATATTAACCTATTCAAATACTATGTGAGTACTCTGCATTGATCACAGATTCATACATATGATACACCTCTTAGTTGAACTCATGATGTAATTTTAATTTTGGAATATTGTTTTTGAAATATTTAATTTAATTTTTAATTAATTAATATTTAATTAGTTTCCTGAATATTTTTTATTTTCATTTTTGTTTTATGATATATACTGTATCTTTGACTTACAATCTACTTATAAGACATGGTATGATATTTTCTCCTAGTATTAGAAACTTTAAAAAATGTATTTCAATTTTCCATTGATTTTATATTAGTTCTTCCTTGTCTTTTACACACACACATGTATTTACATATATAATATATGAAAAAATATGTATATAGCCTGACATAAGATTGATACTGTTTATGGAAATCTTTAATGACCTTTCAAATGGGTTCACCTAATATAATTATATTTTATATAGTCCTACATAACTACCATTTTGAGAGCTTTTTATTCTTTATCCAGAACTGTACAACAACTTCATTTGCTTTGTGGATTATGGTCTGGTTATTTTCTATATGCTACATCTGGAGCTCTTAGAATATTTCAAGTTTTTATAACTGGAAAATATGTTACTTTTGGTTTTCAAAGGTAGGTTTACTAAGTATAAAATTCAATGAGGACAGATTTTTTTTTAGTTCTTTGAATTAATTAGTCTAGTTTCTTAATTTTTTTTTTTTTTTTTTTTTTTTTTTTTTTTTTTTTTTTTTTTTTTTTTTTTTTTTTTTTTTTTTTTTTTTTTTTTTTTTTTTTTTTTTTTTTTTTTTTTTTTTTTTTTTTTTTTTTTTTTTTTTTTTTTTTTTTTTTTTTTTTTTTTTTTTTTTTTTTTTTTTGCGGAAAGGGGGATTGAACTCAGGCCCTTGCTCTTGACAAAGAAGTGCTTTTTCCACTGAGCCATCTCCCTGGCCCCTAGTCTAGTTTCTTACTCACTTGCTCTTTCTTTTTTCTAATGTGGAATAAGATGCTATTTAATTTTGTTCTTCCATAGATAATATTTTTTCTCTTTATATACTTCAGTGATTTTATTTCCTTACAATTAGTTTTGGAAATTTTCATTTTTGTGTATTTTGGTATGATTTTATTGATATTTCTTGGCAAAAGGTTCATTTTACTTGTAACTCTGGTGCTATAATTTCAACTAAATTCTGAAAATTTAAATCTTTAAGTATTTATTGCCTACCCCTTTCTGTTTTGAAAGTTCCATTTATATGTATATAAGTTTCTTGATTTTGGCACAGAGTGAACTATTATATAACTTATCTGTAAATTCTTTCTTCATTTTTATTGTAGACAATTTTTATTCTTACATTCATTTAAGTCTATATATTTATTTACAATATGCAGTCTATTATTTATCTCATACTATGTATTCATCTTAGACTCATTTTTCTAAGATTTATTGTATCTGCATCTTATAGCTTTCACATTTCAATATTTGTCCGCAATTTTTAATACGCTATATAGTTATTGATTTTCTTTTCTTTTTTTCTTTAGCAGAACTGGGGATTTAACTCAGGCTTTTGTGCTTGTTAGGCAAGCACTTAGTCTACTGAGCCAGCTCTACAGCCCTAATTATTGATTTTCAATAAAGTTAATAATGAGAAAAAAAATCTATTCCCTCAAAAGATCTGACTACAAAAGAAATCTACAGTGTTAAGAGTCCATTTAGAGAAAGAAACAACTCAAATGTAAGGGCACCAGGAAGATGTTGCAAAAAACAGGAGGCTTCTGGTGTGCCATGAACGAAAAGCAAGGGTTAGTGGAAGAAGATAATTAAAGAGAAAGAGCAATTCAAGGAGAGAAAATGCAAATGACAGAACTGCTTGCTAGAAAAACTATGGTTGGAAATTGAAAAGACAAATCACTGTTGTCAACCAAAGAGGGAAGGAGAAGTCAGAGTCAAATCCAGAGACGCAATGCCATGGGATGCCATAAAAATCATGGAGAAGAGGTTTGAATTTACCCCAAGAGCACTCAGGAGGAACTGTGGTAGTTTAGAAAGGTTCCTATGAGAAGGCTCAGTGGAATAAGTGCTTCCCTAGCAAGTGCAAGGGCCTGAGTTCAATTCCCAGTTCCACACACACAAAAAAAAAAAAAGAAAGAAAAAAAGCTCCCTGTGGTTGCAGGAAATACAATAGTGCAGAGGCAGAGCCATGTATAGAAGAGAAGACCATATTGGGCTAGGGAGATAGCTCAGTGGTATAGAAGAGAAGACCACTGAGACGACAGTGCAGGATGCAGGCAAAATCAATAGCTACAAAAACTGCAATAGTGACAATAAGAATGAAGAGAGACAGTCAGATTCTTAATTTTTTTAGGAAACAGAGTCAACAAAAGTTGGTGACCTTCTGCATTGGCAACAAGCAAGGAGTCATACTTATTTTCCAGGACATAGTTAAAGATCAGTGATCTACAGTCACCCATTATCAGTGAGAATGATGAGCAAGCAACATGAGTGAAATTAAAACCATCATTAATAATAACAGCAGAAGGCCTAACATCCAGCACTGGGCAAACGTTTATATCAAAAGGACAGGTATGATTTATACATATATGCATATTTTAGAAGTAAAAATGAAAAATACAACCTTATTTCTAAAATAAAGTTGTAAATTCAGAGAAAGTATAATTATTAACCATAACTTATTATACTTGGTAAATAAAACATATTTTAGCAAATGCTAATATCACCTTGTACAAGAAATTAAAGTCACTGCGCATGAACTTCTTTATCACTAAATGAAAGCCTCTTCCTGTTCTGACCTGGGGAATCAAACTCAAGGCGTTGTGCTTGTTAGGCTGGCGCCGTGTCCCTGAGCTGCATCCATAGCCCACTATACAAAAATAAAAATAAAACAGAAGATCTTAGAATTTCAGCTCCAATGCACAAAGACATTAGTCGTTATGAGTCCTGTTCTTGGGACAATAATATATGGACAAATTCAAATTCAGTAGCTTTTGTTAGACTCAGCAGAGAAGCAAGGTCATTCTGCAAGGCTAGACGGGGAGGAGAAACTAGAGAACAACAGCCAAGACCTGCTTGTCTGGAGCAGAAATCACTGGAGCCATAAATTGATAGAAATGATGACTGGCTGGAGGCTGAGTAGGGACCAGAGTGAGAGTGAGACGGTCTTGGGTTTTGTCCTCGGGCAGGTTTACATCCAGTTCTGGCTGTGATGAGGCAAGAAAAATCCTTGTGTCTCTGGCAGACAGGAAGAGAAAAATAACCAAAAAGGAGCTCGGTGTGCTCCATAGTAATGCTCTATTCTCCAGGGTCAAAGACTGCCCAAGCCATGGGCCATATGTGTCAGGACATGTCTGCCTCCTCAATTCCTAACAGCCTTCTTTTCTCAACTTAGGGCAGGGACAGCTAAGAACACTGTACAGGTTCAGCCTGAGGACACAAGCCCAATAAATTCTGAAATTTAAACATAAGGTCACAGAACTTACAGCCACAACAGCAAGGCTTCATGAATGGAGAACCCCCAGAGTCACTCTCTTTGAGGCATGAGGCAGAGTTCTTAGGGAAGTTCAAAATCAACAGGGAAACAAAAGACACAAAACAGGGAAACAAAAGGTTTCAGGTAACTGAAACCTTTGGTGCTCACAACTAGCACAATTTTTACTTTTTTGGTGGGAATTGAACTCAGGCCCTTGCACTTGCCGGGGAAGTGCTTATTCCGCTGAGCCATCTCCCCCTGCCCAAATGTTAAACACAAAACAACACCAGGTAAAACTGACATACATCTTCACACTAGATGGCCTTTAAATTTTAGTTTCTTTTTCCTGAGGCATCATGTCTGGCTTCCCCAAGATTTTAGAGGGTATGTTAAACTACAAGGAAAAAGCACAATCTGTAGAGAAAACAAACATCAGAACCAGACTCAGACACGATTCAGATATTTGAATTATTAAATAAGAAATTTAAAATAAGACTAAGATGTTAATGCAAAAAGCAGATAATATTCAAGGAGAATTATTGAAACTATTGAAAACAGAGAAATGAGAAAGACTTTTAAAAACTAATAGAAAATAAACTACAGATTGGGGGGCTCAGGAAGGATAAAATTTCACCTGGCACCATCCCAGACCCCTCAAAACAGAAACACTTTCAAACATGTGTATCAGATTCAAACTGCAGAATAACAAAGACAAGGAGGAAATGAAGAAGTACAAAAAATCCACAATAACATCCAAAATTTCATCGCTAAGGGAACAAGAATAAGTATTGTATAATTAGACTTGTCAATAACCTTTCAGGCATTAAGTCTACAAATATTTAAAGTATTTAGAGAAAGAACTGTAATATAGAATTCTATATCCATGAAAATTATCCTTAAATATGGTGGAATAGAAAAGTTTCTCAGACAAACAAAGCTGGAGAAATTCATTGCCAACAGAATTGCTTTGCAAGAAATGTGAAAAGTTCTTTAGGCAGAAGGAACATGTTGCAAGTAAGAAATCCAGAGCCATAGAAAGCAGAGTGTTATAAAAGAGCAAATGAAAATAAAATAAAATATCTTATTTTTCTCATTGTGAACTGATTTGTGATAACTATAATTAATAATATTAAGAACATATGATTATAAATATCAGAATATTGAAAGGGGCCTCTATATACAGAGGGGATGTAATGTTATTTTAAGGTAGATTCAGATTACTTAAAATGTATATTGTGCATTTAGAATAATGATAAATAAATAAATGACACAAATTTTCTAAAGGAAATGAATTATATAGTAATTGACTTACTAAAATACAAGGCCCTAGGTTAAATCTCCAGTACTAAAAATAAAGGAGACAAAATAGTTATATAAAATACTGATTAAAAACCAGGAAAAGTAGAAAAACTGGGGCAGAGGGATGAAGAACAAGTACAATGAACAGAAAATCACCACAAAATTAGGTAACTATTAATACAATATCAATAACCACTTTAAATGTGGATGTTCTATTTACATGAATTAAAAGACAAAGATTATCAGGAAGAAATAAGAAAAATAAAGACCCAATTATACATTGTCTATAGGAAATCCACTTTAAATATAAAGACTTGGCTCAAATCTAAGGGATACAGAAAGAAACACCATAATGATGCTAATCAAAATAAAACTGAAACCGATATGTGAAGTTTAGAAAAAGTAGACATCAAAATATTAAAAGTTATGAAGGATTAGGCATGGTATTGATTGCAATGAGTCAGTTCTTCAATAAAACAGAAATCTTAAGCTTATGTCCATGTAACAAGAGTGTCAAAATACATGAGGCGAAACTCCTAGAACTAAAAAGAGATACACAAATCCATAATCCATACTATAGTTGGTTTATTATAGTAATCTAAGATTATACTAGTATTGCTGTACTAAGTGTGATATGGAGCTATGGAAGGGATGGCTGGATCTCAATGTATATGTGTTTTAAATGGAAAGAAAAGACTAAAAATGAGACATAGCTGATGATTCATAATTTACGATATTTGGAAAAGACAAATTCAGAAAGATAGGGGAAATAACAGTGGCCGCCAGGAGTTCAGGCAGGTTGAAAGAAAGGTTGAATAAGGGAAGCACAGATTTTTTATTTTACTTTATTTTATTTTGGTCTTTTTGAGACAGGGTCTCACTATGCAGCTCAGGCTGGCCTTAAGCTCACTTTGTAGTTCAGGCTGGTCTCAAACTCACAACAATCCTCCTGCCTCAGCCTCCCGAGTGCTGGGATTACAGTCCTGCACCACCATGCCCGGCTAGCACAGATTTTTTCGAGTGGGGAAACTTATGTTGTCTGACACAGAATAATGGAATCTGAATCAGCATTTGACTCTTAGAACTTCACCAGGAAGGATGTACTGCACAAGGAAGTTTGATATAGGAATAGCCTTGAGAAACCATTTCAGAGTTAATGGACTTCCATGATGGAATGCAGAAGCAATTCGGCATGCTAGTGATTTTGGAAGTGAGAGAAATCCACACACTAGAAGCAAAAGAAATTGTATGGAGCACTCTGCTGTAGCTTATAAAGTTATTTCCCATGAGGAGTAAGGTAAGTATTCTAACACTGCTGTGCATGTAGACCAGAAATGAGCAGCTATGTAAATGCACAGGTGATGCTAGGATCCCGGCTTTTTACTGCTGACATAAGAGTTCCCAGATAGGCATAGGGAGAAGACTAGAATGACCTATGTGGTAACAGAAAGGAGACAAGAAAAGAGAACATGATATCTGAACATCTAGATATAACTGTGTCAAAGCTGTATTCTAGTATTTTCAAGACAACAGTTAACGATTGCCTAAGTCTAGAAAACTTTGTTTAGTCCAAATTGAGTTTTGGCTAATTAAAATGATTTGGTCATGCTTAGTTATCTTTCTGTTCTTTTTTGCCCCCCACTTGTCTGAATTTGTCTTTATTGTAGGAGATTTAGTTGAGGACAAAAATTTCATAAACTTGGGGTTGGGGAGATGGCTCAGTGGATAAGCACTTCCCTGGCAAGCACAAGGGTCTGAGTTCAATCTACAGTTCTGAAAAAAAGATAATAAACCATCCTAGGTCATCTTAACCTAGAAACCACTTCTTTTTCTGAAGTCTTACATATGTTCATTATCTGCTTGGCTTAGTGATAGCTCTTGTCTTGTGAAGGACACCATAATACAATTTATTATATGCTTAAGATTCATTTATTAGTAAGACTAAGCTCCAGAAGGCACCATTGTCCAATATTCTGGCCAACCTCAGATCCCTAGGAGTTTACAATTGATTAAGTTTCTCAGTTCTATATGCCTAATCAAAGGGGAGTTTTATTTACTGCACAAATATATGATTTGTCCTAGTAATTAAATCCAACTAAGGGCTCACCATTTGTAAAGTGTGCCTTCCATAATTAACTCACAGGTGAAGAAATATCATCTTTGGAAGTAATAAGAATTAGTGAAGGCAAAAGCTACTGACATCTTTTAATATATATATATATATATATATATATATGTATGTATGTATGTATGTATATATATATCACTCATAGTGATCCTACTGTCTCAGCTTCCCCAGCACTGGGATTACAGGCATGTGCTACCATGCCCAGTTTAAGTGGCTGGCACAATGCACCTGGGGTTCCGGGATGATACGGCTTTGTTATACAGAACTCAGGGAAAGCTTCATAGTAGGGATAAACTTGAACAGAAATCAGAAGTCTGAAGTAATTTCCAGCAAAGGGAAGTGATAGATAACCAGAATCTATGACTGCATAGATACTGAAGAACAAAAGACCCAGAGTTGAGCATCCTCAAGAGATCGAGGGGAAAAGGATGCTGTGAGGACAACACCATGCTAAGGGACCTGGATTTTACCATCATCAATGAGGAGCAAATGAAGAACCCTACATATAGCAACAATAGAGTCAGGCTTACAACGCAGAAAAATTACTCCAGGATAGCACCTACCGAAGATTCCTAGCAAAGCAATTATTGCAGTGCATAATTATTTCCTAATTTATGTATAACTTCCTTTCTAAACTGTATAGTTTAACTGAACTCTGTTCCAGTCCCTCTATGGTATGTGTGTGACACTGACTTAATCTAGTCTTATTTTACTCTCTTTTGTGCCATTACAGGCTCTGGAATACAGAGGCAAGGTAGAATTGCAACTGAAATTATAAAAAATGATGAAGGGAGAAAGGAAGGTTGAGACTAGAATTTAGCATCTTTTAACTTCAAACTCTACTAACTATAGTTTCTATGCACAGCTTCTTATTTTTAATAACAAATTTTAAATGAACTGCATAGGCAATGACAAGTTTGAATCATTTTGAGGAGAAAATAGATCAAAGTAATTCTACCTTTAAAGGAATATATTAGTCTACTCTTTATTTGGTACAAAAATATACTGCAATGATAATGCATCGTGGAAATAGCTTTTATACCGCAAAGGGTCTGAAATACATGACATATTACCCAATTTATCTGTTTCCAATTCCTTTAATTCTTTTACTCAAAAACCACAAGCAAAGATAGTTTAAGTTCCCTTACTTTGTAGTATGGAGAATAAAGCTAGAAGGTGTTTTGGGCATGCAGCACCAACTGCTAGCACATCCCAAAAATTAAATTAAGATTATTGCTTTGCAAACAACAGGAAAGTCTAACTGAGCAAGGCCAAGGCAGGACAACCACTGGGACAGCCCTGGGGCCTCAGTAAAGTTCGCCATGGACATAGGTGTAGGTACAGCGTGGGAACAATTCATCTTCCATGGAGGGTTGGGTGGGACGTTGTGATTGACTGTTCCAACTGAGAGGAATAAAAATTGGAATGAAAAATTAAAATGGATAACACTGATTTAGTGCTTCTTAAGGATATGGTCTCATTCCAATAAATACACTACCTCATTTTCCTTTTCAACAAGCTTAGGAAAGAGGCATTGCTCCTATCCCTTCTACAGATAAAGAAATTGTCTTGGTTTGTATCTAGTTGTCGCCGAAAAGCCTCATGCAGTCATGGGGTAGGGACTTCAAGAGTTTGAGATTAACTCATGATTCACTGGGATTATGGGTTTTAGTACTGCTGGGATTATGGGTGTGAGTATTACACCCAGCCTGTGGGTAGATAACTGAATGTAAGGTAAGAGAGACAAAGAGACTCCCTCTGTGTTACCATTGTTACTGCTGCTCCTCCATTTTGCTCTCTGCTCTTTGCTGCTGCCATGAAAGGTTGCTCTCTGCCATGTGCCCCTCTGCCTTGGAGCCCGCTGAATATGGGCTGAAACCTCCAGTAACGGTGAGCTAAATAAACCTAAACCTTTCCTTCCTTCATTTTGAGTGTTAGGTATTTGTCCCAGCAAGGAGAGAAGAATAACTGAGACAGAAATGAAGTAAATTATCCAGGAAATAGAAAAGGGAATTGAGCCCAGGCACTGAGTTGAAGGGCCCTGCTATATGGCTCTGGGGTATTCAGAGCACGCAGGTGCCTAAATTGCAGGTCAGAAAGAGAAAGTGACACTAGACTCCAGCTCAGCAGACCTCACAGATCTCTTACAGGAAGCACTTAAAGTGGAAGCCAGCTTTTAGGGTAAAAGCTGTACTCTGGGGGCTCCATTAGCTATTTTCAGGGCAGGGCCTGGCTCTTGAGCCTGTGACAGCCCATGGCTGCTGCTTCAAGGCTTCAGGAATTTGAGCCTGAATTTTCTGTTTGTTTCCGTGACAGCTGATAAGCCAAGCTATGTAAAGATTTGAATTTTCACAGCTTTCTGCTTCTGACAGAAGAGTAACACATCTTTGAGTGTGAAACTGCTTCACATTTTAGGGGGGGGAAAAGCATACTATGGAAATAGAAAATTTGTTTTCTCTTATTTTGTTAGAAAATCATTACAGTCAGAACATGCACTCCTGGGCTCCTCCCACACATGGCGGAGCTCGGTGGGCCACTCCTTCCACCAAGGTCTTTGTTGAGGCAGGAGACCCACATTTTTTTTTTTTCTGTGTCTTTGTAGATGAATCAATCCTAACGTAATTGGCCTGGCTTCCAAGGTGGTGGGTGTGCAGCTGAAGACACTGCATATGCTTGAGAGTAAACAGAGTATAAAGCTATTTGAGAGCACAACTGATCTTTAATAAATCATGGGCTTCAGTGTAGCTCATTTTCCCCACTTTGAGAAAGAAGTAAGGAATTATGAGCTAAAAATCAACCTGGTACCAGTGATCCTAATTTTGAAGGCACTCTTCTCAGTCTTTCCACTTTATTCTGGGCCAGAAGCCCTGATTACAAGATAAGAAGGCCTGGGGATCCCAGGGGGTGAGGAACGAAGCTTGGCTCAGCAGTGCACATCAAAGACAAGGCTTTTTACCAGATGTAGAAGGCTCAGGATCAGAGCGCTCTGTGATCCTCTGCACCTGCAGTCCTCTGAATGTTGCCAATCCACAGCCCAGCCTTCTGGGGAGGTACGCACACTTACTGAACTGGTTTCAGCCCGACTAAGACCATACTTTCAATTGTTAATAAGGTATACAAAACTTTGGGCAGTCATACACAAAGGCTTTCTCAAGTCTCACATGATCAGCTTCATATTTATTGACTATAAGTCAATGAAGTCTTCAAAATATCTCCGAATAAACAAATGGGCATCAAGTATTTTTCAGTGAAGATGTTTCATTGCTAACTTTATTTTCTGAAGGTATATCTGTCATTCAGTCATAATTTTTTCAGACTATCAAGGAAACATTTAATTTATTAAATCAATAATTACTATGCATTGAGGATCCAGAACATCACATTCAATATCTTTCCACATTTAATTTATAACTGTAATTATTTATGTAGTTATAGATTAAAACACGTAGGAGTATGTAGACACAACCAAATGAAATGAGAACCTAGATTCTCAAGGCCTGTTCTACTGTTAACACATAATATAACCCAGAGAAAGTTATTTAACCTCTTTAGCTTAGTTTGTTCTACTTAAAAAAAGAAAATAATAAAAATAGCTTTAAAAAAACCTAAACAATTAGTATTATGCTTGATATTAGGAGAAACATTTTAAAGATATAACATCATTCAACTTCCAAGATATCTTTATTGAGAGGTTTTATTGCCTCCTTTCACAGATGAGAAAACTAAGGAACAGGGAAGTTGAGTAATTTATTAAATGTTACAAACATAGAAAGAGGTGGGGCTGGGACACTGGATCATTTGACCTCAAATCCTTTGTTCTTCTCATTCCTGTAAGTTGTTCACTTTTCACAATGATTAAAAACAATGTATATAAGGCAACTAGGGTAGGACCCTGCCAATAATATGTCTTTCATAAGCTTTAGCTGATGTTATTAATTAATAAACAACAGGTGCCTAACAATAGAACTTCATTAGGTAAGATCATATATACCATATATGTATGGTCTATATACATATATAACATATATACAAACAGATATATCTATATATCTCTGTGTGTGTTTCTCCTTCAGTGTTTTTTGTTTTTTTTTCAGGGTCTCACTATGCAGCTCAGACTTGTAGTGACCCTCTTGATTTCTGCCTCCCTAGTGCTGGGATTATAGGTGTGCACCACCGCACCCAGACTCAGTGCACCCAGGGGCAGAGCTGACATGGCATGTGGTGCCAGGGATCAAACCCTGGCTAGACCCTGAGCTTACTTAAGCAAGTGCTTAGTTCACTGAGCTATATCACTGGCCCTTCTCCTTCGGTTTTTAAGATCAAACTGTGGGTTATGCATGTCTTACAAAAAGATTCACCAGGGCTGGCAAAGTTTGTGGCTAAGAACAGCAGCGTGTCTTGGCAAGTGCACATCAACATGAGGAACTGGGGCGTGCTTGTCACTACTGTGAGCTTTTTGGGTTTGGCCTCTTACTAAAGCTAAAAAAGTCTTTTGGCCCAAGCACAGAAAGACAAACATATGATCTCACATAATATGTAAGATCTGAAAAGTGGAGCTCATTGAAGCAGAGAGCAGAGGGTGGTGGCCAGAAGCTAGGGTTGGAAGATGAACTTCCAGTTCTTGGGATCTAATGTAGAAAATAGTAGGTATCCTGTGTGTGTCAATTAATTTAATTTTGAGATAGACAGATAGACAGATGATAGATAGATAGATAGATAGATAGATAGATAGATAGATAGATAGATATTCAGGTCATCATGATGTGTACCTTATATATACAATCTTTGTTTCTCCACTGGATATTTTAAAATAAAATGCCTCTATTTTAAAAATCATTTTGAATTTTAAAAGGTACTCATGTGCCATTTCCATTTTCATTCGATCTTAATGTCAGTAAGCTTTCTCAGGCATTTCACATTTCTAGGTTTAATTCTGGGCTTTTTAGATCAAAGCACTAGCATCATCCCTAAGCAATTCTATTTTCAAGTCTATCTTTATGTTCAGGATCCTAGGCTATGATTTTAAAACAACGAACAAACTGGAAAAAAAAAATCCCTCAAAGACACCATTATTATAGCTAATCACTAATCATGTATTTTCCCTCCATGTACCCAGCAGTTTTCTTCCTTTAGATCAGATAGGGTCCAAGTGCTAAATCTGTCCCCTGGCAGGACAGCTATCCTACTGTTTATCGTCTCTTATTCCCTTCATTATTCCATCACCAACTACATTGTCCACAAGGGATTCTATCATACAAGGGACTGTAAGTATAGATTAAATACATGTAACAGCTGTTTATTTACAAATACAAAATGCAGTGAACATGTGGTACAGAAAAATGGTTGTTTTTTTATGTGTTTATTTACATTAAATCACCCAAACTCTTTGAAAGTTTTCAATTCTGCATGCATGGCAAATTGCTGTATGGTTTATTATCCACTAAACTCCACTGCAGTAGAAACAACTGAAGTGTTACTAAGAGTCTCAGATAGCCATGGCCTCATAGCACACACATAAACACACACACACACACACACACACACACACACACACACAATAGCTCAGGTGTTCAGTTTTAGCTTCTTACTGTGTGTCAGGCACGATCCTGAAGATGAAATGCATAATTTAATTCATTATACATCACAGCTCTCCAATGTACATGAGATTACTAGGTACCATAGCCATGGTTTAAGCCCAGATCCTGCTTGATTCTACATTCCCACAAATTTACAGTGAAAATGAGGGAGAAGAATGCAGTGGCATCGCAGGCAGGGAGAAGACTAGACAGATAGGATAGGATAATCGAACATCCCCAATTAAAAATTCATTAAACAGACATTTATTGAGCACCCAGTACTGGATGGGCATAGTGTCTACTCAGAAGACAAATTTCTTGTCCTAGAAAGGGATTAGGGGTTTAGAGAAGTAAACTGTCCAGCAAAACAACTGTGTTCCTCCACCAGGGTAATCCTCAACATGTGCAGAAGGACTCTGAGCCCTCAGAGAGGGTGAGGCCCTGCCAGTGGGCCCAGAGAATGCCTCGTAGGTAAGTAGTATTTTGAGAAGAATGTAAGGAATATATGCATTTCTCAGACTTACAAAAAAGTGGAAAGTTACAGCAAGCAGAAGGCAAGGCAGCACCCAAAAGTGTGGCAGATGGAGGGATATTATGGTTTATACCTAAAATGTCCCCCAAAGTCTCACGTGCTTTTCAGAGGTAGGACTTTTTTTTTTTTTTTTTGTCTTTTTGAGACAAGGTCTTGCTATGCAGTTCAGGCTGGCTTTAAGCTCACTTTGTAGCTCAGGCTGGTCTCGAACTTACAACAATCCTCTTGCCTCAGCCTCCCGAGTGCTGGGATTACAGGCATGTGCCACCACGCCCAGCTCAGAGGTAGGACTTTAGGAGAGGTGACTGGATCATGAGAGCACTGTGCTCATTGGTAGATTAATTTATGTGCTGCTAGGGGGCAGGCCTTGGTTGGTGGCGTGGTCAATAAACTGCTTCCTGGCCACTGCGGATTGAGCAGCTTTCTCTGCCAAGCCCCGCCCCCCTCTGCCGTGGGCCAGCTATGTGGAGCCCTCTGAAACAAGGAACCCAAATAAACTTTTCCTCCTTTAAGTTTCAAGTATTGATTCTTTTGTCTCAACAATGGGAAACTGACTAATGCTTCTGCTCTGGGAATTCAGTGCTTCAGTGAGCTTCAGAACAGGATGAATGTTGATGAGGTAAGAGTAAAAGAGGAGGCAGCTTTCATAATGTGGTAGTATCAGGCATTAGGGAAAGGAGCAAGGAGGGAAGAGGCATCACAGGAGGAGGGGCAGATAGAGAAATATGGGGAGTAGAGCGGCCAGCATGACTACTCCATGTAGCTTAATATATGAGGTTATCATGAGCCATCGAATAATATTAATTGGCTTTCCAAGTGCTATTTATCATGACTATGGATTATGACAATTTTGATTTTTTTTTATCACTGTGGAGTATAACTGTGATTAAAAGAAAAGTGATAGATACAAGTGTAATGATGGTCTTTAATTCTAGAGGCCTAGGGTCCAGGGAAATAAGGCAATAGCCTGAGAGAACCACAGCATGGGTGGAGATAAGGCATATCTGAGCTATAGGCAGCTGCTGAAATAAACACGAAACTGTTGATGGGCTATTGCACTCTCCTCAGGCTGTATATCAGGCAAAATGCAGAAGCATCTGAAGGATGATGGTACTATCATTACTTCTGTCTTAAAAAGTCTTAGAACGTAATGAAATGCTTCAAGTGAAGCAATTTAAAAGCTTCTTTGAATTGGTAATGTGTCAATCACTACTACATAATTTGAAAAACAAAAATTCTTGTAGCAAGCACAGTTAAACGCTATCAGGACTTGGGATTCTATTTCATTGCTCCTTGAACTGGTACATTTTCTCTTGAGTGGAAAGATATACAATGTCAGTCAAGCTTTTCTTGATCCTCAGCTTAAGAAGAAACTACACAACAACCCACATCTTTAAACTGTCAGCTCTATATTCTAACTTCAGTGTTTCCACATACATGAAAAATTGGATTTCAAGAAAGGGAAAGACGCTTTTGTCGATAATATGTCTTCACTATAGAACATACATGATAGCTGTAGAATAAGCTTAAAAGCTTTGATTTGGTATTCTATGAAACAAAATTTCTAGTGGAATAAAGGAATAAAGAATATTGCTCAGTAAAGCCTAAAACTGAACTTTGTACAGCTGTCACTAAATTCCCTTTTCGTTTTGGCTTTGCCATTTCTTACTTTTCTACGGATGGGGTCAGTTCTAATGCACACATATCGAATGGGAGTGGAAACATGGTGTATATCAGATGGCTTCCAGGCAAATACTCTAGAGGACAGGAACAACCCAAAATCCACTATGGGGTTAGAAGTGGAGATCCTAGACTTTCGTATTGAGCATACCTGGGTTTAAATCTTAATAATCCTGAAACAGAATGTAGGTAAAACACACAGCTCATTGCCTGGCACTCAAAAGACACTCAGTGCACTTATGGTATTGCTATAAAATTATTTCTGGAAGTTTTAAGGGAAAATAGATACAATAGGGCCCCCTTATTTCAAAGGAGTAATTTATATCTCACCCCACCCTGGCAAGTAGAGTAAATATCTCTGCCACCTTCTATGAATATAAAGACCTATAAAATTGCCTGAAATTTTGACTGGTTTAGTAAATTAAAATCCCATATGTCAAGTTTTTCTTATTATTCTTTATGAGGAAGTCTGAAAATTGAAATTCATAAACAGAATCATCTTACCATTTTTGTCAGCCCTCCTCAGTATCTGAAAAGAAAAGAGTAAAAAGTCTTATCACATTTTTGGTAGACATTACAGTGAACATTGAGCTTATGCATAATTTATCTATTATTAAACAAAAGAAATTTGAATTTTAAGCAAATGTTTCCCAACTGAATTTTTCATTTATAATAATGCAAACTTGAAGATAATCCAAATGTCTATCAATAGGTGAACTGATAAATAAAGTGTGGTACACACATCCAATGGATTAATAGTGACCAATAGGGCTGGAGAGTTGGCTCAGCATCATAAGCACCTGCCTAGCAAGGAGAAGGTCCTGAGTTCAATCCCTGGTACCAAAGGGTGGAAAACAAAAAGAAGACAAAGAAGAAATGGTTGGAATAGTGAATAATAAAGAGAGGGCCATTGATACAATAACTTCAGTGGAGCTCTTAAGTAGCTTGTCTGAGTAGAAAACCTTGTTACAAAATTATATCCACTATCACAGAGGTGGATATGAATAAAGCATATTACACACATTTAAATCTCCCAAACATATGAAACTGGGCAGAGGGGTGACAGGGTGGAGGGGAGTGTGGAAAAATGATCAAAATGTGATTTGCGTATGTATTTGCCAAAATGAAACCTATCAATTTGTATAGCCCATTTGAAAAGAGTCAAAAAATAAAAAGAAGAAAATGAATGCTACTTTCTGATAAAAATCAACTTTAAGGAGCTTACTGCAGAATCCCATTTACGTAAAATTATAAAAAAATTTTATAATTTTAATTTTTTATAATTTCTGTACATCGCAAAGCAATGTACAGACAGAACTCATGGACAGAAAGCTAACTAAGGGCTGCCTCTGAATGGGCAGGGCAGGAGGAGATGGGTGACAAAATGGCAGGCAAACATCTGGAGGTGATGCGCGTGCAGTCCTTGCTATCTTCACTGCGGCCATCGTTCTCATGTTAAAACTTATCAAGTTTACAAATGTATACACTTTCTCGTTTTTTAAGATTTATTTATTTAATTATTTACTACAGGCACTCACTACACAGCTCAGACTCATCGTGAGCCTCCTGTCTCAGCAGTGCTGGGATTACAGGTGTGTGCCACCATGCCCAGTTTCGGTGGCTAGCACAGCATGGGCTAGCGTGGCATGCAATACCTGGAATTAAACCCGGCACTAAGACTGTCAAGCTATCTCCCCAGCCCAGTATGTACACTTTGATATAAGTCAATCATATCTGATTAAAACTAGAAATAAAACAAACAACATAACAAGTCATGGGTAAAGAGAAGCCCACAGCTCTACTCTGCATCTTATTTATATACATTAATTATACTATTTTAGACCCATTTTAAGCTGTTTTTAATTTACAGAAACTGCTTGGCCATCTAGTTTCCATTACTCTTTTTTTGTTTGTTTGTGTTTTGTTTTTGTTTTTGGCAGAACCAGGCATTGAACTCGGGCCCTTGCACTTACCAGGGAAGTGCTTATTTCACTGAGCCGTCTCCCCAGCCTCTCTATTACTCTTTTTTTTTTTTTTTGTCTTTTTGAGACAGGGTCTCATTATGCAGTTCAGGCTGGCCTTAAGCTCACTTTGTAGCTCAGGCTGGTCTCGAACTCACAACAATCCTCCTGCCTCAGCCTCCCGAGTGCTGAGATTACAGGCAAGCGCCACCATGCCCGGCTCTCTCTATTACTCTTATTTCCAATTTTGTTTTGGAAAATTAATCTTTCCATTTTTCTTGTTCCACATATTACAGAGTTGGACAGAGCACTTAGCCTTGGCCAACGAAGTACCATATCCCTCTGATCACAATAACTGCCAGCTCATGAGTATCTCATGGGCACTGAATGATAGGTCATGGTTGTGCTTGAATGGCTGAGAGACAGACTTTCCTTTCTGCTGGATCTGAGTCTGGAAAGAAATTCCCAAGGGACCAGTGAGATAGCCAATAGACTAAAGCCCCTGCTCAGGCAATTTTAGGTGAACACAGGGACTGTGGTTCAATCCTTGGCACTACATGCTGCGCTACCCCTATCCCAAGAGTGGACTGAGCTGGCAAAGAGGCACACACTTGTAATCACAGTGTTGGGAGGCTGAAAGCAGGACATCACCATGAATCCAAGTTAGGTAGTGAGACCCTGCAACAACCAAACAGAAAGAAAAAGAAAGAAATAGCCAAGGAGCTGCTTCAGTCATTTTGTTGTCACAATATATTATGGGCAAAACTGTGTCTGCAAAGCATGAATGCTGAAATTCTAACCCTCAGTATCTGTGACTGTGGTCATATTTGTAAACAGGGCTTTTGCTGATGTAATCAAATTGAGATAAAGTATTACTTATGGAGGGAACCCTCCAGCCAATGATAGCTGTGCTTCCATGGAGGCAGAGGTTCAGAAACACAGAGATAGAGGGAAGAGCCTTGTGGTGGCAGAGGCAGACCCTAGAGTAATGCAGACCAAGGGACACCAGGAGCTGACAGCTGCCACCTGAAGCTGGGGAAATCAAAGAGAGTTTTTCTCTGGAACCTTCATAGGAACTGATATCCTCCTAATACCTTCACGTCATCCTCTGGCCTCCAGAACTGTAAAACCATAAGTTACACTGCTAAGTCACATTGTTGCAGCAGGAATAGCAGTTGCTGGAAGTTAATACAATATGTAAACTGGAAAAACCAACACATAGGAAAGTAGAGTTCATAAATCGCAGGAACTCGACATTAATGGCCCTCCTTGATCACCTGGTAAACTCCCTGATGATCTTCAATTTTCATTAAGAAGCCAATAAATGATACTATTTCTAAATCTTAAAGAATTTGGGGTTATTAACCCTATCGGGATGTAAGATAGACAGACAGACAGACAGACAGACAGATAGACAGATAGATAGATAGATATTCAGACAACTATTTGGAAAATATAATATATAGACACATTGTACATTATACAAAAGAAAATGTTCCTCTACTTTACTGTAAAGAAAAACTTTAATCACATGTAATGGGCCTTTGAAGATTATTTCCTTCTGAGTAATGTAGTTATAGCTAAATAATCACAGCCATTCTTACATTTTGATCAGAACTTCTTGGTGGCAAGCTGAAAACAGGAGCACTAGTTTTCATTCTTAAATTACATATTTCACTGATTTCTATCAGAGGAATATTAGTCCTTCATTCAGTGTGCTAAATGGAAGTGAGGTAATGGTAAATCTGTCATCATTATAATGTTTTGTGATAAAACATTAATCATAATACTAAACTTTTCATCCAAGGAGTTTTCTGATGAAAAGATAAGCATAACACTGACCAGTGTGCCTAAGAAGTTAATCCTTCTTTTCACTACATTGATTCAATTGTTGCAATAAGAATGCTTTCAACAGTAAGAACAGAACAGAATGATGTCCACATTCTTTCTACCTCAGAAAGGTAATTGCTAGTGGAGGCCATCCTCCACCTCGACCAGCTTTTCCTCTCCCCCAAGACCAGAGAGTCCCAGCTGAGTCAGGGAGGCATGAAGCACATCCTATTTCTTACTTGTGATACACTCTAAGATTCTATCTCAAGCTCAGTTATGGCCTCCTGAGCTCCAAATGAGTAGAATAGAAATAACCACACACCAGAGACTTACTCTGAGGATTTCCATCATTTAATTTCATAAAGAACAATCATAAGTAGCATTCAGTCTCTTAGAGATGAAATTAAGACAATAGCTTATGTTATCAAAATGGTTCTTGTAACCAAATATGAAAAGAACTTTGTCTGCTGCAAATGTTGCCTTAGTCCATGAACTAATAAAAATGGTAGTGCAGATGAGAATTGAGTTCATTATGCTGTATTAGTACAGTCCCTGTGTCAGCTAATCTTTTTTGTTGCTCTCACAAGAGGCATTGTAACTACATTTAATATCATAGCAAGGTTTAAAGTTTTAAAAAGTAATTTTGTGGATTTGCTACAATTCAAGGACTAGTAAACAGATTCGTCTACCTGCAAAGATATATTTGATGGCATCAATTGAAATTCTTCTTTCCTCATTTTATGTTACTAATGCCAGGTGTCAAAATGCTATCTTGAGAGCATTAAATGGACACAATCACCGTTCACTGAGCTAGTATTTGCTAAGTGCTTCATACCACACAACAGGTTAAAATTCAAATGAGATGGGCTAATGAGTCACATGGCGCATGCTTGAGAACCTGAGATATAGGACAGAGAGTGGGAACTCATGCAATACACGAAGTGTTCCCAGAAGGGAAAATCTGGGTGGTGAGTCATGGTGTTTGGTTTTGGACAGCCAGGAAGTAGTTTGAGTCTCTTGTGGCTCTGGGTAGGATGCAGAGATGTGGACACCAGAGGATGGATGAAGAAAATGTACATAGCACTTATGTTTCCTTTTTTTCAATCTTTGTCTAAGGTAGGCCGAGTTTTACAAACAAGGTAAATGTCATCCTTGTGCACCTAAAGTTTACTTACCAGTTAGGGTATACAGTATGGGTATTACCTGCATTCTCCCAACTGGACAACTTCACTCAGATAATGAACTGTGTATTATGATGAGGAGATACATGTTGGGCTATAACAGATTTTGGAACAGTGGTAAAACTACTCTGATAGTCCCCTATTCAGCTCACTTCTCCTTTAGATGAACACCTAGGGAGCTTCAGAATTCAGTGTCCTTCTGAGGAGAAATGATTACTTTTACCAAGATCTTTAATTTTACTTTTTTTAACTTCATCTGTTTTATTATTTATATCATTTTGATTATAAGTACACCACACTATATTTATTCAATAGCTGAGACTCATGCAAGTTTTCCCCACATTTTGACTGGCATGAATATTATTCAACTCTGATATGGACATTCAAGTATAAGTTACTTTGTGGACGTATTGTATATGCTCATTTTTCTTGGGTGGTTTACATAGGGAAGTTCTTTAATTTTATGTATTTGATACAGGGTCTCACTATGCAACTCAGACTCATAGTGATCCTCCTGTTTTCAGCCTCCCCAGGGCTGGGATCACAGGCGTGTGCCACCATGCCTGGACGCAGTAGCCCGCTTAGCACACTCGCGGCAGGGCCAGTGTGATATGCAGTACCGTGCGGTATTGGGGATCAACCCCGGTCCCTGCGCTTGCCTAAGCAGGTGCTTAGTCCGCTGAGCTATCTCACCAACCTTTTACCAACTTCTTGACCAACAGGATTGTTGTAGTTTATGTCTCAATGTTCCTCCCAAAGCCTCATAGAGTCATAGGTGGGAGGTTTTGCATAGATGCCTGAATCTAGAGTTTGTAATTGATTCATGATCTGATGCTGGGATTAAGGGCTCAGCGTTGCACCTGCACTAGGGCAAGTAGCCTGCACACAATATAAGGGACAAAAAAAGTCTTGTCACTCTCTTTCTATTGCTACTGTTGCTTTTCCTGTCCTCTGCCACCATAAACTGTTGCCACTCTGCCATGTATCACCCTGCCTTTGAGCCAGATGATTATAGACTGAAACCTACATAAACTGGGAGCTAATTAAACCTTTCCTCCTTTAACTTTGGGTGTTGGGTTTGTCTTAGCAATGAGTGAAATGTTACTAAGACAAGATTGTGAGTTCAGGGTGCACACGCCTTGCATGCTGGCATAGGGGAAGGAAAGGAAGACAAACAATGCTACCTCCCCACTTCACCTTGCATCCTCATCAGCATCTAACCAGTGAGGTGGAGAAAGGCCTCTTTCTGCTGACTTAAATATCAAGGAAGCTTTGTCCCAGTGTATACTCAAGACTATCTGTGATAAGCTGGTACTTAATCCTGTCATTTTATAAATAAAATAATCGAAATTAAACTTCCAAAGAAATGGTTCCTATATGAATTTGTCAGTTTAGCTACTGCTATTTATGTATTCAATGTGGAACACTAACATAACCATAATACCTCAAATTTACATAGCATAGATAACCTTCCTCTGAGTTTCTTGAACTATGAGCTCTTTTTTTTTCATATAACCACTTTAGGAAGTGTCTGACTTATCTGAATTAGTGTTGCTGATTTAGAGGAAAAGAAAATAAAGCAAATGTCAACAATTGTGCTAAATCTCTTTTTGATTTTCTTGTTAATTATCTCTGCAGTTTCTGAGCAGCTGGACACATCTGGTCATATTCTCAACAGTAGTTTGAATCATTTCTTAGAAGACTGATTATTGCAGTGATCTTGAAATATAAACACTGGAAATCATTTTTCCTCAAATTTGGAAATTATTCTGTATAATACAGAAGCCCCCAATGGTTTCATTCCTGTACCATCTTGAATATATAATATATATCATTTATTTATTACAATCTGAATAAAACTGAAAAAGCAGTCTTTCTTAGCAGTGTTACTAGAATATATTAAACCTGATCAAATAAAATAGGGTATTTATATTTCACATTTTATTCCATTAAAAGCAACATGGTGTGGAAATGAATAATTCAAAAATCCCTAAATAAAAAAAAATCTTTTTTCGTGTCACATATTTCACTAGAGTGTTAGATCTTTCACAAAATAACTCTAAAAAATGTGAAAACAAAACCTTTGCTATCTGAGACAAAAATCCAACAGCAGTTTTATAGGGGTTTTGGTAGACTCCAGCATTTTTCTGACAAACAAGTTTGTCAACACCTTTCATATAGAATCAGTTTTCTATTTTTACTTTTAAATTCTAGAAACAGACCTAAGAAGGATTCAGAAATGAAAAATTCCTTCAGGACAGGGACCTAATACTGCTTGTTTACAGAAATTGAAACCAATCCTGTATCTATAATGATAATATTAAATTTTATTTTCTTTTTAAATAAAATCACAGTTGGATATTTGAACCAAGTGTGGTTGTGTGTCAAGGATTGACTTTTCATTTTTATAGTAATAATCCATCTCCACAATGTCACCCAAAATACGTTAGCTGCTTAAAAAATAAATTATGTGGAAGTACTGATGATATTAGCGGCAGAAGGCAGTCCAGGTCAGGGTGGCTGGGACCCTACGCGCTGCACAATCACCTACTCGGTAACTTCGTTGCCAGCCTCCTCATCACCCGGCTTCTACATGTCCTGGCTGACGTCTGGCTTCCTCACCAGCTGCGCCTCATTGCCCCTCCCTGCTCCCAGATGGGGTCTTCAAGGGCTTTTAGGACTTAAGAAATGCATTTGCCAGTCAAGCCATTAGGACCAAAAGTATCATCTGATCACTTCAAATCAAGCAGAGACAAATGCTCAGAGAGAGCAGGCACTTCGCCTAAGGAATCAGACGCTTAGGTTTTGGTGGGCCGAAGACATTTGGCCACAGGGCTGGAAGCCAAGTTGGAATTGCGAGGCGGAAAGGGGAGAAGGCTGCCAGCCCCTGGCTGAACCTTGTGTTCCTCATGTGCCTTCAGTCCCTTTCAATTATTCACAGGGGTTTCTCTACCAATTAAAATTTTCTGGGGAACCCACTCACAACAACCAGGGTGGTGCCTTGCCTCTGCTCCAGTCATCTTCATCATTTTTGTCTCGTTTAAGATATTAGTAATTCGACGTCCGTACATTTCTAGCTTTCCACAAATAAATGTATTTGGCCTCCAGCCCCCCTCCACCCAACTCACTTGGATTTTAACAAGAAATGATAGCTCAGAAGGGCATTAGGAAGCACCCAGCATCTCTAGATGCCCTTTGCCTATTCTCTGTCATGCAGGACAAGTAGCAGCTAGAAGTGTCCCTGCCAACTCAGGCACCCTACCTGGGGGAACAGCATGGCTGTGACAACGCAGGAGCTGAGAGAGATGGAGTCCAGGCGGGCAACAGAGAAAAGGGAAAACCTCGGAACCCAAACAGGCAGAATAGAGAACAGAAACAGCAGAAGAGGAAATTGCAATGAAATTGAGAAATAAATGAGAACTAGAATTGTTATAAGGACATAAACCACAGCAAGAAGGTAGAGAAATAGCACAGAAGGGAAGGAATGCATGGTGGTATCAGGGAACCCAAGGAAGGACTTCAATTCCGAAGCAAAGGGTGAGTGAGGAAACAGGGGCTAGGATTGAAGATAGTGACAGGAATTACACCTCGGCCCCCGCATGGGGGACGAGAACAGCAAGGGAGGAAGGGGCAGAAAGAAAACTAGAAGTAACAGCGAAAAACGAATAATCATGAAAGAGACTGTGGCCACCGCTGTAACAAGAAAAACAGGTGCTCAAAGTAACTGTTTTCCGAGAGCTGGGGGAGGTCGCGGGGCTGGCCATCTACACTGCTTCGATCCCTGCCCAGCGAGGCCGCCCATCGCAAAGGGACACAGCTGGATGATTTGGGAGCCCACTCCTTCTAGGGCACCACCCAGATGGAAAGCCCCGTGCTGCCAGAAATCTAACTTTGGCGATGTCCTTAAGCGCTCCGAAACCCCGAGAAGAGCCGCAGGTCTGGGACAGCTGTTTTACGAGTTGAGCAAGTCTATCCCCTTGCTTTTGCCTTGGTGGCTGTCTGGGGGCTAGGACACAAGGAGGACTTCTTATCTGGTTCTGGGGACTTACATGGGTTGGCAGCCCTGAGTGGACCCATTCTCCGGGGAAGGGGAGCGAGCCTGAGACGCACCCCAACTCCTTCCCTCTGTACTTACGTCCAGGAAGATCGACATGCCCTTGGACAGCTGCAGCGCAGAGCTGAGCTCTTCCGAGGAATTGTTGGAGGACGGCGACGTCTCCCGGGACTCCTCCATCCTGCGAGCAGGACGGCGTAGTCTGCATGGGCAGCGAGGATGCACCGCGGGCCAGGCGCTGCCGCGGGCTGGGGATGGGGCGGGCGCGCGCTCGCTCCCGCGCCTCTCGCGCCCGCGCCCGCGCCCGCTCCCTCTCGCCGCCCCCTTCTGCGGGGACGCATGGATCACTTGTTCCCGCACTTAGCAACAAGCAGGCGCCGGGGACGCTCTGCGCCTGGGCACTGGCGCTGGCTGGAGGACCCTGGGTGCCCTGCCCATCCTACGACGGTCTTGGGGGCCTGAGAGGAGGACCTAGGTCGTCCTGATGGAGAGGGACGATTACAGAAAGAAGGGCAAAGTAGACACCCCCGGGCTTGCCCCAAGAAGGAAAACCTGAACACTGGGAGTCTGCTTATTTTGCTTTTGGCCCAAACTGGGCCCTCTGCCTTAATTTTCAAAAGCAAGAAGATTCTCGATAATCACCAAAGCAGAAGCATGCATTCCTGGAAGCCACTGAGACCTGAGTTCCAAAGCTGCCTTGGACTTCATTATCTTGTCATCTAATACTTAAGCCTCAGGTTTCCTAATCAGTAAAATGGTCGCTGTGGCGGTCTCCACCATAAAGAGGTGCGGTGATGCTGCCAGGTGTAGGTTACAAAAAGTAAGGAGATGGCGGTTCTCATCCGGTGCGTGCCCTCGCATAGCCCTGAGACCGCTACCTTCTTAGACCGCGCCCTAGGTGTCTCCTTCGCCTCAGCATCCTCCAGTCCTGCACTGTGGTCTGCCACTTGCAAAAACAAATCCAAGGCTCTCAACTCTAGCTGTACACTGGAATCCCCTGGTGTGTGTGTGTGT